>NCSK02000413.1:0-15755 GCA_002276475.2 Chlorociboria aeruginascens | reverse complement strand
TTTAATGCTTAACATAATTTTATATTTATATTTTAAAAATTTTATAAAAAAATATTTAATANAAAAAATATGCGATATATTATATTTTAAATATTTAATAATAATATTTATATAAAAAAATTAAATAAAATATTAATTATAAATTTTTATAATTTTAGCAAAAACAAAAGCAAAACCGATCTAATTAATAATATTGCTATGCTAAATGCTTTGATATAAATTAAAAAATTAAATTTAGCTATTAAAATTTATTTATTTATTATGTTTAATAGCAAAAAAGCTTGCTTTAATAAATTTTTATTTTAATTTAAATTTTTTTTTATTTTTTTATAAAAAAAAATTTTTTTATTAAATATTAAAAAAATTATTTTATATAATTACCCTGCTCGAAGAGCTAGCGCTGAACTGGATCGAGGGATTTATGAACAATTATATTAATTATCGAGCGAATAATAAAAAGTTAACAAATATTATATTATAAAAAATTTAATTAATTTTTAAAAATTTTAATAAATTTAAAAAAAAAATTTTAGAAAACGTTCGGGGCTATTAACGAAATAATAAAAATTATTAAAAACTTAGGTTTGCTTAAATAAAAAAAAATTTGCTATAATTTATATTGCTAAGTTTTAAAAAAATATTTTTAAAACCAAATAAAATAATGCTGCTTTATATACCTAATATTACGCAAAATTTAAAAATAAAATAAAAAAACGAAATTGCTTAAAAAAATAAGCTTATAAAGCTAAAAGCAATAATTAAAAAAGTTATAAATATTAATAATTATTTATATAAAAAAAACCTAAAATAAAAAAAATATTATAATATAAAACGACTCGGAGATATGTCGCTGAAATCCTAAAAAAAAAAAAAAAAAACTATAAAAAAAAAATTTAAAAGCAATTATTGCTAAAAAAGCTATAATGTTGGCGGAATAATAAAAATATATAAAAGATTAAATCTATTTCAAATATAAAAAACCAGGTTATATAGCATGCAATTATTATAATAATAAGAAATAATTAATGCCTAAAAAAAAAAGCATAAAAAAAAATTAAATATTATTTTTAAAAAATTTTAAAAAAATTATAATTTAATATTATTTATTAAAAAACAAATAAGATTAAATATAATTTAAATTATTAATAAAAACAAATAGAAATTATTAAACTAAAAAAATAATAATATTATTTTTATTAAATAATTTTTAAAAGCTTAAAATTTTATTAGGATCAAAAATAATAATATTAATAGCAGCTTTATAAAAAACTTTATAGAGCACGATACGGCCTTAGAAATATTTTTAAAAATATATTAAAACAAAGCTATTAAAAAAAATAAAATGTTTGCCCAAGAAATATATTAAAAATTGGCCAAAATTATATATAATATATATAAAATCTATTAGGAGCTATATTAGGGAATATACAAAAAACAAAAAAACTTTATTAAATAAATAAAAAAAAAATAGTTAATTATAAAAAAAAAATTAAAATTTTTTTTAAAAGCAATTAATAAATAAAAAAAACAATATAAAAAATGCCGCTGGACAAGGCTTAAGAAAAAGCTAATAATATTAGGATAAATTAGCTAAAAATATTAATTATTAAAAAATATTATGTTTGATAAAAGCGGAAATATTATAAAATAATAATAAATTAAAGCAACAAATAATATGCTTTAAAAAAAAAAGAAAATAAAAAGCTTTAACAAAATCAAAAAAATTAGGAAAACCTAAATAATATAGCTAGAATTAATTATTCAAAATATATATAATTATATTAAAGCAGCTGTTTGTATAATAGCTATATAATTTATTATTTTTTAAAAAATAATATAAGCTATTAGTTTCGATATAAATAAATAATTCCTTTAAAAAAATATATTTAAAAATATAATAATAATAATTACAAAATTAAAAAATTAAGAAATCCCGAAAACAATAAGCTATTTTTAAATAGTTACAAAAAGCTTAAAAACTTATATAAAAAATAGATATATATAGCAAAAATAAAAAAAAAGCTATTTCTAAACATCAAAATTAATAAACAAAAGCTACGAGCGTTGGTCGACTCGAAAATAATAAAAAATTTTATTAATAAAAAAATAATATAAATTATTTTATTAAAAATTAAACGAAAAAATAGCTTATATTTTTTATATTTTGCGAACAGCAATAAAATAAATTCGAATTATAAAAAAATAATTTATAAAATAAAATTAATATTAATAAAAATAAAATATATAAAATAAATTAGTAATTAATTTAATTAACTTAAATTAAAAAATAAAAACTTTTTTTTTTTGCGTAATGCTTTTTTTGTTTTTCGTTTTTCCTTAGTTTTTGCTATATAAATTTATTAAATAAAATAAATATAAAAAATTTATATATTTATTAAGAACGTAAAACTTAAACATTTACTACTTACGCAACCGGGCTTATAACCTATTAAAATTTTAAATATAACAATTGCATAGAATTCAAAATTAAAAAAAAAAATAATATTAATTTATATATATATTAAAGTAATCCAAGGATATAAATCTATTTATATTTATATTTTTGCCCAGATAACTAATATTTAATTTTTTATATTTATTAATATGCTACCGACATCCTACTAATATTTATAGGTTCAGCCTCCATTAGCTAGTCGTAGTTAATTCTTAACATATATAAATATAAAAACAAAAAAAAATTAAAAATTATAAAATTTCAAATCAAAAAAGTTTTTTAATTTTAAATTTTATTTTAAAAATATATTTATTATAATTTTATTTTATTTTTCTTTTTTATTTTAAAAGCTTTAGTTTAAAAAAAAAACAAATCGTGAAGGCTTTATATTATCGCCGGAGTTAAAACACAAAAATAATTAAAAAAAAACTTTATAAAAAAAAAATTTATAAAAAAAACAAAAAAATTATAATAAAAATACTAAAGATTATTAAAAAATAAAACGCAATTGCGGCAAATAAATATTATTTTATAAGCTCTTACTATTATATAAGAAAATTTAATTAATAAATAAAAATAATAATAAAAATAATAATTATAAAAATATCTTAAGTTAGCAAAAATTATTTTGAATTTTATATTATAGCAAATGTAAAAGTATCTTCACTTGATAGTTTTTTAAATCTTATAAATAAATATAAAAAATATATAAAAACTAATTAATAAATTAATAAAATTTATTAAAAGAAAATTTCTTAAATATATTTAAAATATAATATAATAAAAATCCAAGGAAAAAAAAATGTAAAAATATAAAACAAAGTTTTCTTTATAATAATCTTGCCTAAATAGCCCGAACCTAATAGTTTGAGACTACAGAACTATAACATATATTTTACAAAATATTATAAAATATAATATATATTTAAAAATTTAGTAATTTATCAAATTTTGCAATTTATATTATTTGTGAATTGCTTTATAAATATAAAGTAAACTTACATTCAATTTTATTAATATAAAATAATTGATTTGTAAGTTGCTTTATATATAATATATCGAGTAAACTTATATTGAATATTTCTCGTAATAAATTCAGAATACAAATTTGAAATTATATATCAAAAAATAAATATATTACAAATATTATATATATATATATATATTATTATTAGTTAACAATATTGATTTAGAGCAAAAATTCGAAGTAAGAATTATTATAAACTACTAATTAAAAAGCAATACAATTATATATAAAGTTTGCTAAGTAAAATATTTGCTTAATAATAATATTTGGGAGTTGCGTAAACATTTGGAGCATGCCCCCGAAAAATTGCGAAAATATCAGCAAATTGTATTGCCGAGCCTCCAGAAAAAAAATTAGTTCAATTTTAAAATTAATATAAGATTATTTCCCAAATAATAAAAAAGTTACTTCACGACCCATAGATTGGCAGCAAGCAAGCAGCCAGCAAACCCAAGATAAAAGCTTATAATTCAGAAAGTTATAAGCAAAATTATAGTTATTATTTGTAAAACTACAAGCAAAATTATAAGATAAGAATTTTTTTGTATTAAAAATTTATTAGAATATATTAAAAAAATAGAAATTACTTAAATTTTCTAATGCACATTAGGATAACTAGCATATTATAAATGCTTTACTAATAAATTTTATTATTAATTAAAATCTAAGCAATATATTATATTTGTTTAATTACATATTATATTTTACTCCTCAGGGAGAGAAGAAGTTAACTCATCGGAATCATCACCCATATCCTCCTTATTATCATCGAAATTATTCTTCTTATTTTTATTGATAATAAGAGAAAGGCAGGCCTATAATGCTTAGCAGAACCTTACCAATACAAAGGCGTACACTTACTTGGTAGCGCATCGTATTTACTGCAAGATTTATGGTTTTGCATAAATAATTTATATATCCAAGCAAGGAGCCCATTATAGCATTGATGTTGGTCGGGGTTTCCGCGGTGCCACGCAGGATTTTGGTGATACAGCGGCGTTTCTCAACATTGACAATGAAGGATTTTTGAAGTTTATTAAGATCTTGATTATATTTTTTGGGAACTTATAAAAAGTTAATGCCTGGCAATGCAAGATCAAAGAAGGGAACTTACCTTCAAACAGTTGGCTTTTTGTTTGTGGCAGCGGTCACATACCATTGAGCCTGCTGAGAGCTTGCAGCCCTGATCAGGTTCTTCATACCATCTCTTGGCACAGCGCAAGCAGCAGCGACGAGACAGCGCAGCGGCGGCAGCAGATCGTGTTGTAATCTCAACCTGAGATCCACCTTGGGCAGGCATAGCATTACGAGCAGAGCGGCGAGGCATAGTAGTAGTTGGGGTAAAAGTTGAACTTAAAGTTAAAGGTGAGGTTGAAGATGAGGTTGAAGTTGAAGTTAAAGTTGAAATTAAAGGTAAGATTAAAGGTAAGATTGAGGTTAAAGTTGAAGTTAAAGTCGAAGATAAAGTTAAAATTAAAGTTGAAGTTGAAGTTAAAAATAAGATTAAAGTTAAAGTTAAAGTTGAAATTAAAAGTAAGATTAAAGATAAGGTTGAAGTTGAAGTTGAAGTTGAAGTCGAAGGTGAGGTTGAAGTTAAAGTTAAAGTTGAAGTTGATGGTTGTGGGAGCAGGGGGGCAGGAGGTGGAGGTGGAGGTGAAGGTGACCTGTTAGACCGAGAATCGAGGGCACCGAGGCAATAGGTTCATTTTGATTTTATTGATTTTTGGTTTAGCTTTTTGCTTTTAGTTTGGGAAGATATTTACATGTGAAATGAAATCGATGGTCGAATCGATCCTATTTATTTATTATAAATAGCACCTTTAGAACCCTCCTAAAGGGTCAGAATCAATACAATTCCCATTCTCACATATTGGAGCCAAACTCCAACATGACCCCACTTAGCCCACACACATTGACAGCTGTCCAAGCCTATGATAAAAGTATTCCTAATTTCCCTTGTTGACATAATCAATCTCCTCGGGCAGCTCAGCCCTAGACAAAGCATCCTTGCATCAGTTCGTAGCTCCTGGATCTGCTGGCGGTGTAGTAGTCGTCGGAGTGCTTTGCTGAGCCGTTGATTCTTCAAATCGCTCAGTTGAAAAGAATTCACCTTTTATCATTGGCAAATCTTGTCTTTCACCAGATCTAGAATAGCGAAAGAGCAGCTTCGGATACAAATCCTCGGCTGAGCCAGATGGAATGAATTGGTTGTACTCGAAAAGCCGGATACAAGAATACCTGGCAAATATATTAATTGTGGGCAAAAGATTTTGAGATCATGGAGAAATACTTACACCCACCAGCGGCAACCAGAGCCTCCTCCCGACAATTCGTATACCTGGTTCCAAAGAACAGTGCACATCCATCCAACATCAATGCCTGGGACCGCATAGTCCCAGCTGTCGAGACGAGAGCTTGGCATGGCGTCTTGGTGTGTTGTGCACTCGAGAACTCTCGTGGTATTTTGCTGGTTGTCAACTTCGGCACCCGACCCTTCTCTCATGTTGAAGCGGATTGATCCCATGTTGTTTTCGAGGAGCAGGTAGATAGACCAATGATTGTCGCTCATTGGGGAGTTTGGAGCCATTAAATCTGTAGTATGGACGACCACTCTGGCCGATACTACAATACGCTCATCTTCAAGCAGATTGTCAAAAGTTGTCATGATGCTCTTTTTCGAGAACTGAGGTAATATTAAACACTATTAATCTGTAAAGTGCAACAAATACTATGTGGATAGTTGGGTATTCAAAAAAGTTTGGCTGTAAAACTGTATTGATTAATGTAAAAAATAGAAAAGATTATGGGATACAATAGTATTTATACTAGCCCTCTGACTCCTATCTGAGATATTTATATTTCTTTGAATCATTATATTGTTGCCTCTTGACTCACTACCGGCACATCTTTTTGTTATCTTTTCGAATTTTGTCACATGAATCAATGTTGATTTAATCATGAATCAATGTTGATTTAATCATGAATCAATGTTGATTTTCATATGACAAATTTGAGGTGCTTTTTACAGGAGTTCATCTGGGTTTTTCAAGCCCACAAATTATTCCATCTATTATTTCTATTATTATTAAAACTATCTAAGGCTTTCCCATGGCTCGCAGGCCTCAAAATGGCAGATTCTACTTTGTTGCGCTTTTTTGCAAGCATTAACAATATTACCAACACGAACCACACACAAACCACATGCGACCATAAGAGGCAGAAACATTCTTCAATCTTCACACTTGTTTCTCGAAAAGATTCTCAACATATTTCGTTTTCCTAAGCTCGAAAAAACACCACAAAACGCTCAACCCCAATTTTTGGAATTTGATCACCAAAACACGCCCCAAACCCTCTCAGACTTCAGTATAGGTAATCTTACAATATTAGCTACAGTTGCAGGCCTATATTATATGCGTTTCTACGATGTCGCACGCTGTCTTTCGTAAAGTTGGGAAAACGCCTTCCAACCCGACCAAGCACGCACTCCAATTTAAGAACGACATAACAATCCTCAAACAATATCTCCCTCGTGAGAAAGGCAAGACTCCTGGCCTACTATATCACATATGCCTCTGTATTCTCGATTCCCTTGTCTAATATGGCGACAAGATCACCGGCTAACCAGAGCTATCAGAAATCTTAGCCCTTCTAAAGAAGGTCGACCGAGATACCAACGACACCAAAGAAAACGTCACAGTTATCAAGAAGATTATAAACACGCAATTAGCCTCTCCTAATACCTCATCTGCGACCACAAGATTCAGATATATTACTGCTGCTGCAGCTCCTGCACCCCCGACGCAGGCCTCTTTCTCATCGAGCTTTCTTAACATCACCAACACTACCACATCCCCAGACGCCACTCAGGCTACGGGGACAAAACTCTCTACGCAAGCTAACCGAGCAGTTACCGTCAAGATCAAAAGCAGAGACCAAGTCAAGCTGCTTAGACAACACAATACCTCTGGATACCTTCTTAAATGCACACGCAACGTGCTGTGTAAAACAGGCAGCGCTTCGATAAACAAATCAGATTGCTAGGAGCCACTCAGCTTATGAGTGATGATGTCCAAATTACCACCAAATTAGTAGAGGTCGCCTGGCACCTCGAGCTTTACGGGTTTGAATAGCAGAAAACCTTTGGGAAAATTGCACAAGTCGTAAGACGCATTTTCGGAATCATTGCTCACAGAATATCAGTTGCCTCTATGCACCTCCACGACCCCGCATATGTTGAAGATATAAGAAAGAGGCTGATGGCAAACAATGCCACCTATATTCCGGGTATGGAAATCACATATATAGGATGGCTATCGAGGAAGGCAGAGAAGAAGAAATACTGCTCTGTAATCATAGAGATGGCGTGGCCAGAACAGGCAGATTATGCTTTCCTAAAGTTGATCGTATGGCATAATTAAACCTTTGGCTGTGAATAGTACGACAGGAACCGCAAATGCTTTCGTTGCCACAAATACGGCCACATAGAACATTAGTGTCAAGCATCATGCAAGCTATATGGCAAATGTGCAGGCATTCACAATTCAAAAGAGTGCCTTATTTCGGAGAAGATAAAATGCGCTGTTTGCGGTAGCAAAAATACGGCCGAAGATTATTCCTGCCTGTTATATAAGAAAGAAACAGAAAGGATTGAGATCGCCAGAACATTCTAATTGTCAAAGCATCAATCTTGGGTGAGATTACTAGGAGCCTCGCCAACAAACATATAATAATATATTCTCAAGATATTAGTAAAGAAGATCTCGACAGCAATTTATAACAAATACTTATTGTATATCTGATAATGGGTGTTTTAGGGAAAAAAAACAAAGTATAGAACAAGGTATTTTTATAATAACCTCGCTTAGAATAGCCCGAACCCTAGTAGCTTAAGATTACAAAGCTATAACAAAACGCATCAGAGCGATCAGAGACGATAGCTCGAACAAATTTTTTTCTTTTAATCGAAATTCTTAAAAGCAATCATAATATAGGCAGAAATAACTGCAACTAAGTTTTATCAAGATTCAAACGCAAAAAATATCGAATCCAACTTTTCCAAAAAAGATAACAAAAATAAGCTCGCAAGTAACAATATTACAATTTTCTCGTCTCAATCCCGCAATTGCAGGGTTAAGACAAAAGGTGATCTTAGTAAGATCCTATCTTTATAAGTATATATCACCAGATCTCAATATTTTAGCATAATATACATGGCTTAAAAAACATAGTTATGGCACTCTTTTTCAAAAACAAAATCAATCACAAATACTTAATAATTGCAGTCCAGGAACCTTGGATCAACACCCTAGAACCGACAACATATTACCCGAACAATAACATTTTTGAACTAGTTTGGCCTATAAGCAATAATTCTCGATTTTGCTTTTTTTGCAAACAAAAACATACCTATTACCTATTGGACCTTTGTTTAGCATTTTACAGCATCCAACACCAAGAAAACGACCAAACATAACATTTTTGAATATATCATATTTATCGCGCATATGCAAACATAAATATCGACAATATTTTTACTTTGTGAAAGCATGCTTTGGAAGCCCCCGGAAAATATATTACTGTTGGGGACTTTAATGCACATCATTCAGCATGGGGGGAGAACACGTAACTTCGGACGCCATAGGCAAGAAAATAATAGAAATCATTAATCGATTTGATTAAACTTTTTTCCTTCTACAAAACATATCTACATACGAGCATTTAGGGGCAAGCACTACTATCGACCTCGCTCTTGCTGGCCCAGGTGCTAAGAATAGAATAATTAAGTGCACAACCCTTCCTCGTGATAATAATAACTTCGACTATTACCCAATTTTTTTTAATAATATAATTTGACCTCCCGGCTACAATAAAAGCCGTTAGGAAAAACTGGGCTGCCTTTAACGAAAAAGCGTTTTTAAATTATGTTAATTGTTGGATTACTAATATAATTAAATATTATAATTAATAATAATATAAATAGCAAAGTAACAAAGTAGCAAAGTGGCAATATTACTAATATAAAATTTATAAGCAATAAAAAGTGCTAGAAAGCTATATTATTAATATTGCTTTATAAGCCATAAAGAGTTTTAGAAACTTTTATTTTATTACATATAAAAAGCTATGGGTTAGTTATATATTTTTAAGTTAAATCAAAATAAATCTCCAATTCGAACTTTTATTATTAAGCTTATTAAGCAATTCCTATATTATAGACTATTTCAAAATCCCTACATTTAATAATTATATTACGAAAATTAATAAATTTATATAATATTTTAATTTTGCAAATTTTATTATTAAATATTATAAGCTTAAATAAGCTTATTTAATTGCCGATTTGTTTTGCATTACTTTTTTTTTATATAAATATATTAAAATTTAGCAATAAATCGTAAATAATTATATTAATTAATTTATTTCTTTAATTTAAAATTTTTTAAAATTATTAATAAGTTTAAAAAATTGCGTATTTTATTTATAGCTTTTTTGGTTATAGCAAAGCGTTAGGTAATAATTAAGGCTAGGGCATCGAGCTATAATATATATAAATAAGCATTAAAAATAAAAAGAATAAATATAAATTTTTTTGATCTTTAACCAGGTCGATAACTTTGCAAAGATTTATAAAGAAAACTTAAGAATTTCTTTGCAAAATAATAATAAAATGTTTTTTATTAATATTAATAATAATAATTATTATATATTAAAAATAATAATAGCAAAAGCTATAAAAATAAAAATACTTTATTTTAATAAATTGATATGGGAATATATTTCGGGTTATAAAGAGCAACTTTACTTATGAGAATATAAGGGATTAACGTCGGGGCGTATGTATAAATAGCCTTACATATTGCCCCTTTGGGCCCTATAGGTAAATATAGAAGATTGGCAAGGGATAGCTGGTAAATTAATAGGATTTATTAGGAGGCATTTTTTTAGATATATAAAAGGTTCTCCCCTTCTAATCTCTTCCAGCTTTAGATTTAATAAATTATATTGACAATTACTAATTCTCAACACATTGATTGCAATCACCCCTGAGGTTTACCAACAATCAGAAATATTATTTTCATTATTAATTGAATTATAAAAATTTTTTTTTTTTANCAATAAAAAAAATAAAAGCTAATGTTTAAATTAAATGAAAACTAAATATTAATAAATTTATAAAGCTAAATAAAAAAGCATATATTTTTCTTAATATAATAATTAAAAAAGAAATTTTAAAAATTTATTACGATAATTTATTTGATAATTATTTTGGGCAATTAAAAATTGTTAAGCTAATAAAAAAGAAATATTATTAGCCAGCCTTATATAAGAATATAAAGGTTTATATTTAAACATATAATATTTATTAACAAATTAAATTAATTTATTATTAAAAAGTTAGCGAAATGCAAGCGCTATATTTATTAAATAAATTTTTTTAATTTATTTTAATAAATTTTATTATAAATTTATTTTTTAATAAAAATAAAATATTCAAAGCTATATTTAATTTAATTTTTATTATAATAAATAGGTTTACGAAAATATTTAAATATATTTCTTGCAATAAAACTATTATTATTATAATATTAATAAATTTATTTTTAAAAAATTAATTTAAAAATTATGGATTATTTACATATATTGTTTCAAATAAAAGCTTAGTTTTTACTAATAAATTCTAATCGAAATTATGCTTTTATTTTAAAATAAAAAAAAGATTATTAATTGTTTTTTATTTATAAATAAATAAATAAATTAAAAAACAAAATTAAGCTATTAAAACATGGCTAAAAGCTTATATTTTTTATATATAAAACGATTAAATAAATTTAATATTAATAGCTAAATTTATATATAATAATATATTTTATAATTTAATTAATATATTATTTAATAAAGCTAAATATAAAATATCGTTAAAAAATTGCTAAAAAATTAAAAACAATTTTATTAAAAAAGAAATATTATTAGCAAAAAAGCATGCTGAAGCTATTATTATAATAAAAGAAAAATTAATAATTATTTGGCAAAAAATTAAAAAATAATAAACGAAGTAATATAACCAAAACTATATGCCAAAATTTTTTAATATTGGAAATAAAATTTTATTATTATTTTAAAATATTAAAATAGTTCGAACTAGCAAAAAACTAAATTATAAATTTTTAGAATTTTTTAAAATTATTAAAATTTAATTAAAACTTAAGCATATTAGCTATTATTACTATCTAAATATAATAAATTTTATAATATCTTTTATATATTATTATTAGAATTATATTACCGAAAAAAAAAANTGATTTATTAATAATACATTAATTTAATTTAATAGAGGATAATAAGGAATATAAAATAAAGCAAATATTTGCTAAAAGAACTAAAAGAAACCAAAAGGAATAGCTAATTTAATAAATTGGATATATATTAGCCAATAACAAATAATTAATAATTAATTATTTAAATAAATGCAAACGATTAATTAAAAAATTTAATAAAAATAATTCTAATAAAAAAATAATTATAAACAAAATTAAAAAAAAGCAAAAAATTTAAAATAAAATTAATTCTTTAAAGCAGAAAACTATAAACCCTATTTTTCACGAATTATTAATTATTAATTTCCAAATAATTAATTTAATTATTAAATATCACAAGTATTAATAGCTTTATATTAAGCTTTATTATTTTTATTTTTATTATTTTATTATTAAAAGCTTAAAATGCTAATTTTTAAAAATATTTTTTAGAAGCTATATTTTAACGCAATTTAATTTAAAACTCATTTATAGCATTATTATTAAAATAACGAAAAGCTATAATATTTTTAAAAAAAAAAATTTTTAAAATTTTAAATAAAAAAATTAATATTATTAATTTAAATAATATTAATTAAATAATTTATTATTAAATATATTTTATAAAATAAATATAAGCAAGCGTATTATTTGGAATTATAATATAATAAAAAAAGTTATATTAAAATAGGAACAAACAAAGCGCTTTATATAGATAGTTAGGAAGTTAATCCTAAAAAATAGGCAAATTCAAAAAAATATTATAAAAAAAATAATTTATTAATAAATTTAGCTTATAAAACCTATAGGAAATTCTTTGGTTCCTATGCTAATAATATATAATATTAATATTAGCGATTACAAATTTAGAAGCTACTATTTTAAGGCTTATAACTTTTTTATATAACAAAATAAGTTTTTTTAATAAATATTAAGCTTAATTAAAAATTTTTATTAAAATTTTTATATTTTTTTTTTATTAAATAAAAAAATAAAAAAAAATAAAAAAAATAAAAAAAAAAGCTTTTAAAAATTAATCGATTAGCGGAAAAACTAAAGAAATTAAATATTAATTGCATAATAATATGCTTGGAAAAGCTGGAAAAAAACCCGGTGTATTAAGTTCAAGCTAAAGGGAAATATAATAAATATTAATCTCCTATTTAGAATTTGAATTTTTTACCTTAAAAATTAATAATCGATATTAATGCAATATATACGAATCGAAAAAATAAAAATAATCCAAAAAAATTCTATTATAAATATAAAAATTAAAATTTGCAAATTGGAAAAAAGCTTAATTTAAAAAAAAATAAATTATTTATATGCAAATAAATATTTTAATATTATTTAATATCGCGAATATAAATATATTTATAAAAGTAATAAAAATTAATAATGCTTAGATTTTTATAATCTTAAACGTAGGGCATATCGATTACGCTTAAATTAAAGCTTTTTATAAATTAAATAAATAAAAAGCTAAATTGCTATTTCGATATAAAATTTAGTTAAAATAAAACGAAACAAGCAAATTTATTTCGAAGGCGAGCCTGCTATATTAGAAACGAATGCTTAAAAAAAAATAATAAAACTTTTAATTTATTAATTTGGTTGGCTAATTATTTATTAATATAATTATTAAAAAGTCCAAAAGCCAAGAACCGTTAAATTAAATAATTAGCTTAATAAAAATTATAAAAAATAAAAGCGATTTAAATTTGTTCTATAAAGAATTCTTGCCGATTTTTTATTTTAAAAAAAAAATTAATAATATTAATGCAATAATAAAAAAAAAAAATTAGCAAAATTATAAATTAGGAAACCAAATAATAAAAAAGCGGAAATTTTTAAAATATATTAAAAAAATTTAAAAATATTAAAAAANACAAATAGACAANTNAAAAAAAANANTTTTTAANNTNAGNNTAATAAAAAAAAAATATTTAAAGCAATATTTTTAATATAAATATAAATAATAAAAAATATTAATAAGCGAAACCCACAAAAAAAAGCTTAAAGGAAACAAACTTAAAAATAATAAAAAAGAATTTTATATCAAAAACAAAAAAAAAATTTTAAAATATTATTAAAATTAATTTTAATTAAGCTTTTAAAACGACAAAAAAATTTTCGTTATTTATTTAATTTTTAAAAAAATAAAAGCAATAGCCAAAAAGCTAAAAACTTCTATTCTAACAGGATTTTTGATATTATAGCTCGAAAAAAATATAAATTATTAATTCAAATTTTTTGCAACATTTAAAATAATTAAAAAAAAAATAAAAAAAAAAAGCTAAATTTTTTTATTTTTCTAATTATTAAAATAAAATTTAAATCAAAAAATTAAAAAAAAGTTAATATTTACCTATTATATAAGAAAAATTAACGCCTTGGAAAGAATAATGCTTGCCCAAAAAAAGAAAGCATTGTTCAAATATATAAAAAAAAATATATATTTTAATAAAGCTAAATTTTTCTTAACGTTTTAATTAGAAAATGCTAACGATTAATAAAAAACGAATTTTTAGTATTAGAAAAGCTATTATAAATTTTGTTATTGCAAATTTTATTAAAGCTAAATATATAATTTTAATATTAAAAATTGCAGTTACGATTTGGAGTTCTAATAAAAAAAAAAAAAATTATTTAAAATTATAATAAATATTGGGGCAAAAATGAACGTTATGCCTAAGGCTTTGGCCAATATAATAAAATATATTAGATTTATAATAAATAAATTAATTAATATTAAAAAAAAAAAAAGTTGCGTTTTTTTAGGATTGCTGCTTTTAATATAGTAATAAAACCAAATTAAATTTTTAAGCTATTATTTTTTTTTTGTTAATAAAAATAATAAAATTTTTTTAAGTTAACTATTTGTTTAGCTTATTCAAATATTAATTTAATATAAAAAAAATAGGTTATAAAAAACTATATTTAAAAATCCAAAAAATTTTAAAAGCTTAGTAAACGCTTAAGTTTTTTTTAAAGTCNTTAAAAAAAAAAAAACAAAAAAAAAAATATTGCTAAAAAAATTTTTAAAAAAAAAATTTGGAAAACTTTTAGCTAATATTAATATTAATAATAATATTAATAAAGGAATATTGGATTTTAACGATTTTTGTAATAGTTTATATAAGCTAAAGTTGGGAAAAAAAAAGCGTTATAATTAAAAAATAAGTATTAAAATGCTAAAGCTTAATTATAAATTAAATTTATTTTTAATTAAATTAAAAAAGCATATTAGGAAATTGTTTAAATAATATTTTATATTTTTAGGCCCTAAAATTAATTTATTTAAACTTAAAAAGTTTATATTTAAAAAAAAAAATATAAAAAGCTTTTTTAAAGCGAGCAAAAAAATGAAACGCAAAAATAAACAAAAATAATAATAATATTATTATAAAAATATATTTAAAAATCGATTTAAGCAATATTAAAGCTGCTTTTAGAAAAATATTTAAAAAAAAAAATTAATATATAAGTTTGCCTTTTAGCTAAAATAAATTATTTGGAAAAAATTAATATTAGAAAAAATCTAAAAAATAATATTTTAATAAATTAATCCCAATTAAAAAAAAAATTTATGCTTTTAAAAATTTAATATTTAATTTGATTTAAATTAATAAAACAAAAGTTTCGATAATGAAAAGCCGTTCAAAGGCAGCAAAAACAAAAGTATAATTAAAATAAAAAAAAAGAATAAATTGCTTATATAAATATTTTGTATAAATCTAAGTTTAAAAAGGTTCGCTTAATAAATAAACCAAATAATTTTAGGAAAGCGCCTAAAAAAAAGCTCGATTAAATAAAAAAATTTAAAAAAAAATTTATAAATTAAAATTCTAAAAGCAAATATAAAAAATATTTTTTTTTTAAAAATTATTAATTATTTTTTAAATATTTTTATATTATTTCTAAAAAATTAATTATTTTTTATATTAATAATTGGTTTAGCGCTAACGAAAAAGTT
>NCSK02000412.1:0-15786 GCA_002276475.2 Chlorociboria aeruginascens | reverse complement strand
CCATCCCCCATCCCCCTCCCGGGCGTACATTGCAGGCCGGCGCATGAGTATCTGGTTCCATCCCCACGGGAGAAGGTGCGTGGACCCAGAGCGTGCCGATCGCCTTCGAAGCCTTGCAGCACAGCATCCAGCATCCAGCATCCCATTCGAGCAGAGCCAAGCCAAAGCCGCCTTCTCCATTTTAATCTTGACCGCTCCTTAGGGCGCATAGCGCCGGGAGCAAATCTTTTTATGTGAGAAAGAAAGAGAGAGAGAGCATCGTTCTAGGCCTCAAGTAACTGTTAGTCATGCGCTGATCATCCTATAGGGAAGCTATGAGACCTGCTACTCTATCTTGGTCCCACCTCTTTTTCCTGCTTTGTCTTTTTCTTTTCTTCTTCTTTTTCTTTTTCTTTTTCTTTTTTCTTCGGATTTGGTACGAAGTACAAGTCGCAGTCGTCATCCACATATAAAGCGATATCTTGTTTGTTTGTTTGTTTGTTGTTTGATAATATAGATAAAATTCCTCAAGTCACTGCAGACGTCTGTCTACTGCCAAGTTGCTGCGGACTTTTACACATACGGGAAAACACATCGAGGAGGATCATTAATCATAGCCTCTCCTCCTACTTCCCCTCGGCAGATTGTACCGTCGTATATCGTGGGATGCACGTACCCCTTTGCCAATAGGTTGCGAAGTTCTACATGCAAGTTCGAGAGTAGTTCTTGGCAAAATTACTCTAGCCGTGGAAGTTGATACGAGAAAGAAAGAAATCTCATATAATAATTATTATTATTATTATTATTATTATTATTATTATTATTATTATTATTACTACTACTACTACTACTACTATTTCATTCGAAATCGAGCAATATATACAATGCCATCGATTCGCTGCCAAGTGGCCAGTCGGATCTTTATGATACACCCCGCAAACAGGCCATTCGCATGGAATCATCCCGGATAAGTGCATTATGCAGATATGTTACACATACCGAGTTTTATGTTCCTTGCGAAGATGGCTCGGGCTTATCGCCGATATTGACGACGGTGAAGAGGGGAAAAGGAGTCGTAATTCTTTCCCGCCCAGGATAGGATTTCTGATACTATTGACCTTGTTTCAGTTTCTGATGGTGTAATAGTTGGTTTTGTTGTGGAAAGTCTCTTTAACAATGATAGTCTCTCTGTTCTCTGCTGATCCTGTGATGTGCATTTGCAATGGTATTTCAATTCTATGCGTGAAAACATACTGTCCTATATATATGCTTCGTAAAATAGATTCTATTTGTCACGTATTTGGACTGACTCAATGCGTCTTTTGAATGGGGTGAACCATGTGGCATCTTCCATTAGGGCGCACTGTTCATTCGCCTAGGAAATCTGCCCAACAACATTCATCCAGATCTCAAGATATGGCAATGCCCAGGAGCGTAGATAGTTGCGGTATCATAAGTCGAAATGATTAAATATCTCAGTCAACCAGAAATTTCATAGCCACCGACCAACTTACTGATGGCCCTGATGACGTGGTTGCTTCTACGTCAAATAACAATCATCATGCGCTTGAGCTGCGAGGCTATTATTGTTGATTCTTCAACCCGTGAATTCTTCGAGACGTTTTCGGCTTCTACTCTTTATACCTAAAAAAAAAAATATTGCTGATCCTTTCCAAGTGAGTCTCCCTTTCATTTTCCGCTCATTGTAATACTCTAACTTATCATCAAGCTACCAGGTCAATTGAACTACGATTCCAATCCTCTTCTTGATGAATACCTTCTAACTGGCATCCTTATAGACGTATCCATTCCCAAGTGCCCTTTTACATCAGCCCCAAGCCATGGCCACGCAAGCCAACCAACATTCTAATAACTGCCACATCGCCTATCATAGCTGTCTCCTCCAAGTCTGTGTCTTTTGTTCATTCTGGTCCGCAAATATGCTTCTCTCCTTTTTGTTGGTTTCTGGCCAATAACAACAGTATTTGGCAAACGACGAAGAGACCTAGTTCATTTTATGGCATGGCAAAGTGGTCTGATTTTGTACAGGAAGTTATACCAAGGAATGTGAAGATGCCCGATTGCAATCAGGGGCATGGCTGACAATTTGGCTGGGGTAGGTGACTTTTGAGACGAAATGGGTTGGATTATTAAGGTACCGAGGTCTACAGGAGTACAAAAAATCGATGCCAAGAACAGATGGGAAATCTTACAAAAACTCTCAAAAATTTGGAACGATTGGAAGATCTCTTTCTGGAGATCTTCCAGTCTGGGTTCTCGGGATGTCGAGAAGTTTAGATAAAGTCATCCAAGGCAGGTGCGTGTTAGTCGCGTTGTCTCCCTTTCAACCAATGATTGGAACTCAAAGTATTATAGTTGGGCTTCTGAAGAATCTTCAACTTCCTTACAGCCCATTGTCCATCACCTTGCGTTTCCTTTAATTCAATCATTGCGATTAATCAAATTTTCCTCAAGACGGCCTTCTATCCCTTTTTGGCCTTGCCACACTCGGATTCAAAATAACTTACTAGGATTGATCCGAGTGAGTGGGACCATACAACTCATATATTGCATCTCCCATAGAGTTATAAACACTGATTCCTACTCAGGATCAAGGTCTCTTACTTTGGATTCAGACTCCAATGCCAGTCTTTTTGGAGAATATTGGTCACGTGATCATGAAATAGTCACCCCCCGACGGTAAATCTCTCGGGTACAAGAAGAGTAAGTGGAAAATCTTAGGACCAGATTGTCAATATACTCTTCATCTTCACCATTCAAACTTCAACCAGATCAAGAACCCTTCTCACAGCTAATAACAATGACTGGACCTGCAGGCTCCGCCTATAATTCCCCAGGACGCCCATCAGGACGCCCACGAGGGCGCTCATATGACGGCAAAGATGCCCCTGGCGCAAATATTTCGGTAGGGGATACAAGCAATGATGTTGCATTGAGCGATTCCCCATCTGATAGCGTCTCGTCGTTGACTTGGTCCCCCAAGTATAATCACTTGGCTGTGGGTTCCTGGGACAGCAAAGTCTACATCTACGACGTGACTGAGATGGCTACTGGTAGAGGAATCTCTCACATCCCATTCGACCGTCCTGTCCTCTCTTGTGACTTTTCAGCGGTAGGTCACGTTTTCTCAACTTACGATATCTTATGTAGGCTAATAACATATTCATAGAATGGAGAGTGGGTTGTAGGTGCTGGTGCGGATAATACAGCTCGTGTTATTGATCTTGCTGCCAATGGAGCTCCCGCCCAACAAGTTGCTTTACATGAGGCACCAATCTCTTCTGTTCGTTTCATCGTCGCTCCTCAGTCGAACGCACCACTGGTAGCCACGGGTTCTTGGGATAAAAAGGTCGCTATGTGGGATCTGAGATCAGCGATACCAGCCGCCTTTATCACACTCCCTGACAAAGTCTACTCTATGGACGTAAAGGACGAAATGGTTGCTATTGCCACGGCGGACAGGAAGATCAATCTTATTGACTTGAACAATCCGACAGAGATTTTTCTGACCAAAAATACTACGTTCAAGCACCAGACGCGTGTAGTCAGCTATTTCCACGATAGACCTGGCTATGCTGTTGGTGGGGTTGAAGGAAGAGCGGCTATCACTTACCTGGACAAACCCAGGTACAGATCTCTATTTCTATACATGAATGTCTACTGATAAACTTTATAGTGCGGACTTCTCCTTTATGTGCCATAGAGAAACTTCACCTGCGAACAAAAATAACAAGGATATCTATGCTGTCAATGCTATTTCTGTCCACCCAGTCTATGGTACCACGATTAGCACAGCTGGTTCGGACGGTACTTTCAACTTTTGGGATTTGGAGGGCAGATCTCGAATCAGAGCCTTCACCTCTGTGGGAGGTTCAATCTCAGCTACTGGATTTAACTTTGATGGTAGTATCTTTGCTTATGCAGTCAGTTACGTAAGAACACCATTTTCCTCAATTCATTGCCTTGGGACCATGCTCTGCTCCTCACTCATGAATCGCGCGGTAGGAGCAAGCATATGCCTTACATACATGCGGGGTTAAGCAATTACTAACCTTGTTGTTCTTCTTAGGACTGGCACAAAGGATATGCCTTCAACACTCCAGACTATCCTATCAAGGTCATGCTTCATTCTGTCCGAAACGATGAGTGCACACCTCTTAGTATGGTTGAAAAGGCAAGAGCAAACTCCGCATGAAATACTATGGTTAGGGGAGCTTCATGGCGTTCTATTCTCGTATTTAGACAGGTGGTTGACTTTCACGGATTGCAAAGCACATGTCACTAGATGTTCATATCGAGAACTACTATGTCCATGTACCTTTGAAGTAAATAGGCTTTGAAGGTTACTCTACTCATTAATGATCACTGTTATACATCAAGTTAATTCCATGATTTGAAATATCTTCTATTATCTTTCTCAAATCTAAGGTAGTAAAAAAGGAAACAAAAAAGTGACGAGGCTGACAAGGCTGGATTAATTCGGCTGTCACATTTTACCCCTGCACCAGCTTACTATTACGCTAGACAATCTTTGGCTTCAACAACACCATTAACCCCAGAAGCAATGCATCACCATCATGACTTCAGAATCCGTGCGACCCCTTCTCTTACCTCAAAACCGCAAGCTGCGGCATCTGCAGGGCATCTACCTGCGAAACCTGACGCTGACCCGTCCGCGCGGCCACACAATTGACGATGCCGCACTCAACAAAAGTCCCCAGAAGCTCCAAGCTCTGCGCGAACCACAACTACACCACGCACAATCCTCAGGCGATCTAAGAAAACAGCCTTCCACACTTCGAAGGACGAGTAGCAATTGGAGTGCTGCGAGCCCTCAATCGCGCCAGAAGAAATTGGAAGATGTCATTGATTCCCGCATGGCCGATTCGTTTTTCTCTCTACATTGTGAGGGCCAGGAAGATCCGTTGTATATTAGTGAGGTGGTAGAAAAGGCTATGAATCCTTCATTCCGCTTTTTCAACCTCTCTTCCTTTTCAGCCGCAATCACAAGATTGGATAAAATCACGGTGAAATTCTGGGTTAAGAGGCAGGACTTTGTGATCTTGCTGGAGGAGGTGGTGGATCTAAGGGCATTGCACTTCATTGGAACGTTAGAAAACCACCAGTTCCTGCCGAATAGTGTTATTTTTCATCTTATCGACGGCTTCTATGCTCTAAATATTTCCTCCAAACCACCGAATCCGAAACCTGCGCCCTCACTACCAACTTCTTCCTATAGCGCACTCATGCGTCTTTCCAATCTTGACGAGTCGATCCAAGATGCCCTTGCAACCCGTGAGGAAATCGCAAATCAGATCAATGAGATTTTAAATAAAGCACCCGTGAACGAAACCCCGCAAGCTCAAGAAGAAAGCCTGCTCGCTGCCCGCTATGTTTCTACCCAACAAAAACTCCTAAACCAGTCTCTGCGTAGGAGAAATGACCTCCAGGCCTCTATTACAGCTCGAAGTAAAGCTATAGAGGAAGGCATGCGAGCGCAGAGAGATGCCCAAGCAGACGTGAATAATGCGCAGGAGAAAATTAGGTCTTGTCAGGAATTGCTAAAAACTACGAGTATAGATATGGCAGGACAGAGGCGAAGGATTTGCGAGGAATTGTTGAGGATTTTCCCCATCGAACCAACAGATAAACCATTACTTTTCACAATATGCGGCCTCCCACTCCCCAACTCTTCATTCGATGATTCCGAACACGAAGATACGATTTCCGCAGCTTTAGGTTATATCGCTCTATTAATCAACTACTTACAATACTACCTCTCAATCCCCTTACCCTATCCCATCCAGCCTTTTGGCTCCCGCACCATAATCCAAGACTTCATCTCCGTGTTACCAGACAAAGAGCGTAATTTCCCACTCTGGATCAAAGGAAGCGTGAGATATCGATTCGATTACGCAGTCTTCCTACTAAATAAAGATATTGAAGCCCTAGCTGAGGGTCTCGGAATCAAGGTATTAGATATCCGTCAAACGGCGCCGAATGCGCGGATGGTGTTGTTAGCCGCGTGTGGAGGTAGAGGCGAGATTCCTGGCAGGAAGAAAGGGGGTGTGAGGGGTTTGTTAGTGGATATTGCGAGCCAAGCTCAGAGTCGGAGTGCGAGTGTTGATTCTCTAGGGGATGGTGCGAGGAGGGCGTTGGAGAGGGGTATCTCGACTGCTGGGTCGATGGCGGATTTCCCGTTTGCGACGCAGCAGCTGAGTTTGAGGACCAGTGGGTTGAGAGAGAACGTCAGGCAGTGAAGGAGATGTTGTAGATATCAAAGAAAGAAAGCAAGCAGAATATAAAATCGTTAATTTCTAAACCCTTTTACTGATGTGCTTCGCCCTCCCTCTTTACTTTGATAGGAAAGTTGGATGACAAGAGCAACGTTTCCTCTTCAATCGACCGCTACCCTCGAACTCTAACCCCCCGGCTACAGACGACGACGACAAGCCTTGAATCCGTAATCCCAGATATCCCGGCGTTGTTACGGGTAGAGAGGAATGAGTGTTTTTCGGACCGAGAGACGTATGCCAATAGGTGGATCAGTAGTCAGGGTCTATCTCATTGCGGAGAAAACATGCTATTTATTTCACAAGGGGGCTATATTCGAATAGTGCTTCTGAAATCATACTTGTGTGAGAAAGGGAAGAGAGGGGGCAAGGTGCAAGATTTTCTATTTATAATAAAGAAAAAAGAGTACCACAATCATTGTATTTATTTCAAAAGGAAAAGAAAATCAGGTAAAGTCTTCAAGAGAGAACATCGTCTAAGCTGAGCCAAGGACCTTTTCAACAACGCCTGCCTTCCTCTCGTACGGCCATTTCCATTTCGTAATTATCTCGGGATCAATACCATTCTCGTACGCCATATTCTTTGCCTGCATCTGTAGACCGAGTAATTTCTCCCTCGCTCCACTAGCCGTATTGTGCAGTTCCTTAATCCGATCAATAGCATCAATCGCTAAACTATATCTATCGGTTTGATTTCTAATCGCCAATTCAAGCGGCGTATCAATATTGCCTTTCTCTTTGTAGCCTCTAACGTGAATGTTGCTCTGTCCCGGGCGTTTGTAGGTGAGTCTGTGTATGAGCCAAGGATAGGAATGGAAATTGAAGATTATGGGTTTATCGTTGGTGAAGATGGATGTGTATTCTGAGTCTGTGAGACCGTGGGGGTGATCGACATTCGAAATGAGTTTAAATAAATCGACGACGTTTACGAATCGGATTTTAAGGTCTGGGAGAAGCTCGCGGAGAAGTGCTGTTGCGGCGAGGGATTCATGTGTTGGGACATCACCACAGGATGCCATGATGACGTCGGGTTCTTGACCTTGATCGTTGCTGGCCCAGTCCCAGATTCCGAGGCCTTTAGTGCAGTGCTCAATGGCTTCTTCAAGGTTGAGGTATTGGAGATGATCTTGCTTGTCGGCTACTATGACGTTAACGTAGTTTGTGCTTCTCAAACAGTGGTCGGTGACTGAGAGCAGGCAATTTCCATCGGGTGGGAGGTAGATGCGGACAACTTCCGGGCTCTTGTTTGCGACTACGTCGAGAAATCCGGGGTCTTGATGGGTAAATCCATTGTGATCTTGTCGCCATACGGTAGCGGTCAAGAGAATATTGAGAGACGAGATCTTGACTCTCCATTCGACTTCATTGCTTTTTTCGATCCATTTACAATGTTGATTGACCATCGAATCGATGATATGAATGAAAGGTTCGTAGGAATTGAGTAGACCATGTCGACCGGACAAGATATATCCTTCCAACCACCCTTCACAAGTATGTTCGGAAAGAATTTCCATTACACGGCCTTCAAATGCTAGATTTCCTCCATCCTTATCTTCTTCGAAGTATTCGCCCATCCAAACTTTCTTTCCAGCATTGTAGATCTCTCCAAGTTTGTTAGACTCGGTCTCATCTGGGCCAAAGACACGGAAATTGTGCATGTTTCCAGCTATGATATCTCGAAGAAATTTCGCCATATTGGACATGCTTGGTAAGTTTGAGATACCGGGATTGATGTCGCTGAATCCATATTTGCGGAAGTCGGGCATGATCAGAGGTTTTCGAAGTAAACCACCATTACCGACTGGGTTGGCACTCATTCGTGAATTACCAGTTGGAGGGAGTTCTCTCAATTCTGGAAGCAACTTGCCATCTTCGGTAAAAACTTCCTCGGGTTTGTAACTGCGCATCCATGACTCCAGAACTTTCAAGTGTGCTGGATTTGTTGCAACATCGGGAATTGGGATTTGATGTGCTCGCCAGTAACCTTCAAGTAGTTTATCATCAATTTTTCGTGGACCGGTCCATCCTTTAGGACTTCGAAGTACAATCATGGGCCAGCGAGGCCTGAATGCTTTGCCAGAATCGCGTGCTTGCTTCTGATATTTTCGGATTTCGAGAACACATCGCTCCACTGTTGAAGCCATTGCTTGATGCATACTCTCGAGGTCACTCCCCTCCACGAAATATGGAGTCCATCCCAACCCAACAAAGAGCGACTCCAATTCCTTATGACTGATTCGTGCTAGGATCGTGGGATTGTTGATCTTGTAGCCATTGAGATGAAGGACAGGAAGGACGGCACCGTCGGTGATTGGGTTGAGGAATTTCGTGCTATGCCAACTAGTCGCAAGGGGACCCGTTTCTGCCTCACCATCTCCGACCATCGTCAAAGTGATGAGATTTGGATGATCAAAAACAGTTCCGAAGGCATGAGAGATCGAATATCCAAGCTCGCCGCCCTCATGGATACTACCCGGTGTCTCAGGAGTAGCATGCGAACCCACTCCACCCGGGAACGAGAACTGCTTGAAGAATTTCCGCATTCCCTCTTCATCTTCAGACTTATCAGGATAAACTTCCGAATATGTGCCTTCGAGGTACGCTTGGGAGAGCACAGCAGGAGCTCCATGGCCAGGGCCAGAAACAAATAGGGCATCGAGGTCGTATTTCTTGATCATGCGGTTGAAATGGATCCAAGTAAATACTTGACCGGCATCAGATCCCCAATGCCCCAGCAGTCGAGCTTTGAGATCTGCTTTTGAGAGTGGTTTTTTGAGAAGGGCATTTTCTTTCAGGAAGAGCATGCCCAGACATAGATACAAGCTTGCGCCGAAATAGCTATCTAGCTTGCGTATGTCTTCACTGGTGAGGGGTTTCTCGTTGACGGTTGAGCGAGCAACTCCATATGCAGAGATGCTCTCAATTTTGACATCAGAAGAGGAGGCAGCCATCCCGTCAGGTTTGAGGGTTGTCAAACTGGGCGATGGGCGATGGGTGATGGGCGATGGGTGATGGGCGATGGTGGATGATGGATGATGGAAGTTCAATTGATTTGATTACTCAAGCGGACTGAAGGGGGACTATTGCTGTCTTATACAAGACGCTTTTGTCTTGGAGGGGTAGATTCCAAGGTGGGGTGGTGGTGGGGTCAAAACCAAGCTATGTGGGAATATCGGAAGAACTAAAGTGGCCTGATTTTCAACAGCTCGCGCGCTCTCGCCACATACGCCACGCGGCGAGACCAGCCTTAACGACGAGATCCGGCAACATGGGATGATACTAATACATCAGGCGATTTTGATATTACATTTCGGTCCGTTGTTGCATCTGATGCTTGACGAGATAGAAGCTGGAGAAATGTAAGGATATACTCATACGGCAGTGACAACAGACCAGCAACGCAGTTTGTATAGGGGTCAAATAAGCGGAATATTATTGTAGAAGTAAGGGGAGAATTTCATGGTCGAATCGGTCTCAAACAATTGATGCTTTGATCTCATCGGCCTGGAATCCCAGAGATTGGGGGTGGTAACGTTACTCATTATGATGATGGTATCACTGTCGTTATGACATAGATATGTGTAATTACTCAGGGACTTTGCCACCAGCGTTAAGGGAGTTCATCCTCTTCTCCGCTGATTTCCGGTTCACTCTCACCGCCACCTCCTTCGTGCTCCATTGCAGACAACCCCTCTGTTTCTGCTCCACTAGAAGAAGTTAGTACACCGAGGACAAGGAAGCTTGATAGTAATTGAGGGAGTGGAAGAGATGCTTAAATAAGAATATTGGAAGGTAGTCATTGTTCAGAACGAAAGAGTAAGGGGAGAGAGGTACAACTACTGTCCTTGTCCAACTCGGCCATCGTTCGAAGGAAACAGAGCAATAGAAGAGAAATACAACATACATCAAAGGAGCCCTCTCCTCTGTCTTCCTGCTAAAATGTCCCCCCAGACTAATAGCCACCACGCTGAGACCGTGAATCATGGTACTTCCCAGTACCACAAAACAAACAACCGGCCAAATAAAAAATATCGCCCGTGTTTTATCATCGTACGGTGGCGCCGGGATTTCTGGTTTTACTAAAGGAATTGAGCCTCCCGTTTCAAGCTGTGCTCTGGCTTCAATAGCTAGAAACAAGGCTCCCACGCCCATGGGTCCAAAATGGCCGACAAATAGTGCCTCTCTATACGTGCGAATGTCTGGAATAATGGATTTCATAGCGAGAACAATCGGAATACGACGTAAGAAAAGAATTAGAATGAGGAAGAGAAACAGATTTCCAATTCCGAGAGTCGGCGTTATGTCTCGTGTGAGGAATTCGCTCCAGGGTATGATGGAACCAAAGAAGACAAACATGCTAGAATTGAGGATGAGATCGATAATTGTTGGGAAGGGCAGTGATTTCGTTTTCTTAGAGAACCAGCCATCGAGGCCAAAGCCTAGGCCTGCTCCAAAAGCCACGAGGAAATCATCACTCCCTAATATCGAACCCACTCCTATTGATAGGATAGCTAATAGAAGATAGAAGACTACGAAAGAAGGTTGGAGAATATAGTGATGGTTGTCGGAGAAGCGAAGAAGACGATTCGCACAGCGACCGATAACAAGACCTATGGAGATGCCGGCGACACATTGCCAGAGGATAGTAAGGAGGAACCAATCTCTGATAGCATCCTCCGTGGAATTTGTGGTGAGGATCACGAGGCCAATGTAGAGGAAGGGAAAAGAGACACCATCGTTGCAGGCAGATTCGGCTAATAACAGATGTCTGAGTCGACGTGGGACTCTATCGCTGAATCTGGAGTTGGATAGGACCTTGAGAGAAAGTCAGCAGCCTGGTCCATGACTCTTCGTGAGTGAGGTAACCGAGAGGGTTGCATTGAATGACTGAAAAAGTGCCTTGACAACTATAAAGGAATGAACTCAAAACGGGGCTGTGACTTACACTGGCAGCCAATACTGGATCAGTAGGTGACAGACATGCACCAACAATTAAAGATGTTGGTATACTGGGTTTGAAGATCAAATATGTCAATAGGGCCGTCACCAGCCATGAGAAGGCCATAACGGGTCCAAGTAAAAATAGCACTGACTTCCAATGCCTCTTAAAATAATGCTTCGGTAATTCAATACCAACAGCAAAGCATTGAATCCCCACAATAACTCTAGTGACTTCTTGCATTATCTCATCATCCAATCCCCATTCTCTGGGTTTGATGAAACCCAAAACGGAGGATCCAAGGATGATACCGTAGAGCACGGCAAGGGGTGGCTCAGAGAGATGCAGGTGATTTCTGATGCCTGCTGAGAAGAGGGCAAATATTATGAGGAATAGGGATAGTGCGAGGTAGGTGATGTGTGAGGCCGTTACTTCGAGTTGAGACCACATGATATAGGTATTGTGGATGATATAAATTCGAGATCTGTGCGAACGAGGTACAAAACAGTTATTCGTATGGCCCAGATCCAAAGTCGCATTGTATTCTTGCCCATACGAAAAATTTATTAGGTATTTAAGAGGGGGATTTAGCTGTTCAAATCAATTTTGGAATATTAATGGAGCTCGTGACCAAGTCGAATTTTCTTATTCTCATTCGAGCAGACTTTCTGCTTCGAAAGCCTCAGAAGTGTTAAGGCAAAAATCACAGGTAACAATCATAGTTTTCCGAAGTTAAAGGGGTGTCGATGTTAATTTCCAAAGATTGAGGCCATCCGACGTCATGGTTGCTCTGCCTATCACATGACCTACAACTTTTTCTACCCAAGGTATAGGCAGGTGATTTAGCTGCATATTGAGATTTAGAGATTTAGACACTGTCTGTATCTCAGATATCGTACATGGTCAGACCCTCAATGAAGGTTTGCTCCTTGTTCTCATTTAAGTACGTGTAGGTACCTGTCCAACCATTGGTACGCTGACCGGCTCGCAATCAGCGCAATCAGCTGAAGATGTCTACGTATGTATACATTATACCTATAGGTGCGTTCCTATGCATTTAATGCATGTCAGCTACGGAGCTGAAATTTGGAAGTTGGATATTTTGTAATCAACTTGCCATACATACAGTAGTAAGTAATACATTGGGTCGCCAAATATAAGCGCCATTTTGATATCTTTAAACGCAGTTTCACCAGCCACAGCCTCATTCCCATCTCATCCCTCACGTTTCATCTTGACTTACAGCCTCGTCCTCCCCCTTCTCGTGTTTCAGACTTGGTCAAGCCAGAATCATGACACAACAACTAATCATCCTCCACATTTGGGTGTTGTACCGGAAGGTCCCCTTCTACTGGGCCAGGATCGACTTTGACCAGACTAGGATCATCGGAGAAGCCAACAGTTTTGGAAGTAGATGTTTTAGCAACTTCTTCAAGCACATCACCACTCCATGGTTTACACTCCTTCACTTCTTCCCCGCATCTAAGACAAGGCCATCCTTCGCCCTCCTCTGCTTCTAGTCTACCCGCTAAACATACAAAGCAGTATATGCAGCCACACGGGATAGTCTCGTATGGATTTGTGATGTCCGTTTGTGCAGAACCTACGACCCCTGAGGTGCCCACTGCCGCAAGGACATCGGCCTCGGATGCTGATGTGGAATTCTGATCCTGATAGCAGATTGCGCACGTTCGTTCTGGCAAGAATGCGAATTCGCCGCTCTTGATGACCTCCTCTTCCTCATTTCCACTACGAACCATTGACTTTGTCTTCCTCCATGCCCTGGCAAGCCATCGCCTCCACCTGCTTATGCCTACGAGTGGCAAAACGAAGAGGAGGAATTCAGTAAAGGCGTGCCAGACCAATTGGCGATTCAAGTACTCAAATGATACTTCGCGGCTGATCTGACTGCTGGGGGGAGCTAAACGTAATCTCAGAAATCGATCGAGCAATGTTCGGTATCTACCGTTAAGTAAGAACACCACGAAGGAGGCCAAGGCCGCGGCTGAGTGGATAGAAGAAATCGCGTCTGACAACCGGGACAATCTGCGTAGCGTAGGACCTGGCTCACCATCCCCATCGTCATGGTCCAGCAGCCAATTTTCCCATCGTGCCCACGCATACTTCCCCCCAACTGTAACCAGGCCATAGACAGTCTTCTGCCACCGAGATGGAGGAAGCAAGACAGGGCCCTTCTCCCGTGCATCCGTGAATTTCAAATTCTGCAGCGCTGCGCCATACGTCGAATCATGATCCCAGATGGTGAGCTTAAATAGCACAGCCCTGAGCATAAGCATGATCTCAGCCGACCAATCATCTTGGATATGTGGCCCCAAATACTTGAGACCCTCTCCCACCTGTCCTTTGAGCAAGTCCAGGAGCTCTTCGTCCAAGAGCTCCGCGTCCACCTGCCCCACCCTGAAGGCGGGTCGCGTCCCTTCCCTCCCCTTGATGCTATCCCACGTCGACACGCCCGCGCGGCCAAGTCGACCCAGCGGGAAGGGCAGACTGCTCAGCTGAGGTGTGGCTCTCGACGCTGCGCGGGGCGCCGCAGTGCGCGCTTGAGCCTGAGCTTCGCGGGCTTGCCGCCTTGCCGCCAGCCGCTGCTGGGCCAGAAGAAAGTCCGATGAAGTCATGGAGGAGGGAACAGCGCGATGCTGAGGTTGAGCGTGGCGGTAGTCCGTAGTGAGTCGTCGGTAGTCGACTGGAGCCCTCGTCACTGGGTCCCGGTGATCCTGCGGTGCTTAGAGCTTGGTGCGTGGTGCTTATACAAGTGCGGTGGTGGACAGTCAGCTGGCTGACATATCACTCGGGTGGGGGTGGTGGGGTGGATTAGTCAAAAGAGCCGACGAGCCCGATGCGGAAAGGCGGCGAGGGACGGGAAGAACACAGCAGGCGAGGGGCAGGGGCCAGGGGACCAGGGGACCAGGGGACCAGGGGACCAGGGGGGGAAAGCAGACAAGGCGGAGGATGGGAGAGAGCTTGATTAAGGTTAGATTATTAATACCGCACCGTACAGTAATGCACGTGGGCCGGCTGGACGACGCACCACGGACGCATGGCGCCGTAGCCCTATGGCTGGATGTGATTTGATGCAAGTCCAGACCCCCTACCGAACCGAGCGTATATCATTCGAATGGCCGCGCAACCCCTTCGCACGCTTCACACGCTTCATACGCTTCAAACGCTTCACACGCTTTATACGCTTCACACGGCGGTCCTGCCCACGGGTACCTTGCAGGCTATGGACGAGCGGACCGTCCTGGGGGGTCCACGCATGGCCAGCCAGCGTCCACGTCCCCGTTCGGCATCGTGTCCTTCGCATCATCCGCGCCGTCCAATCCGAACACGACAACCGCCCTATCCATTTATTTATAACCTCTTCCCCCCGATCCGGCACGCGCCCCAGTACCGGCCTCTCCCGTAAGCGTCGTGGCATGGCGGTGCGCACAGAGGTTACAGAGGAGGGAGAAGCTTTATCCCCGTCCAGGATCTCGATCAGACCGTAATCTCTGATGACGCATCTCGACCGCCGTGCCAATATCGCTCGTCGGAGGGGTGTTCTTCGTAGGTATTCGTCAGCGGCAGAAGTGCTTGTGGCCGTCCGCATGCAAACTGCTGACTACAGGATATAGTGGTCAATCTCACCGCTCTTCTGCCTGCCTGCCCTCGACCGCCCCCTAGATATACCCCTCCGTGATGCAGTCCAGATGAGGGCTTTTATCAGTCCAAGTTTCCTCCAGAGTCCAAGCAACGCTCAAGCGCGCTTGCGAGCCTCACTATTCCCCCTCCCCGTCCCATCCGATAAACCTTCATGATCAGCTCATAGATGCCATGATTTCCCCGAGAGCCGCGGCTCCCTACCGTCTACGGAGCTTTCTGGACGCAGCTACTCGAGGACCCATGCTTACTGTGTATATTCTCACATGGCAATTTGGTAATACGAAGAATAGTAGGATAATTTTTCCTTTTGGGGGATATTAGCTGTCTTTTTCTCGTGTTCAAGCCCTTGCGATAATATCTATTTCGATGCCAATCCTTCTTCGGGTGGAGGTTGGGGAAGTTCGCTGCTACAGACAGTGGCTCTGATCACAGCGCATTTCGATCTGTCCCGTCTGATATTTGCGACCGGCAGAGACGCAGCAGAGCTGGTCGCGCAGACTGTTCGTGGGTCTCCAGGACTGGCGCCTCTACAAGTGAAGAGGTCGTAGCCTTGCAGATTCCACTCGACGGCAGGATGCATCCGGCCCCTGGCTAGTTCTTGTCGGTACCTCCCCATTACTCGAGGAGAAGGATATTACTATATAGTGTCTCCTGTCTTATGATTCACCATGGTCCGCGGAGACGGAGGAACAAGTGGAGACGCCATCGTCATGATGATTCCACGATCAATCGATGCTTTGTCAAGTCCCAGAGCAAAAGAAACGTCTGGCCTTTGGAATCTTATTCAGGCATTGCAAATGACATGCACACACCGTCAAGGCATCTGACCCTGGCCCGACGATTGGATGGGATTCGCATGTTCCCCACGCGGTGCTCCAGCGAATGCTGATG
>NCSK02000411.1:0-16009 GCA_002276475.2 Chlorociboria aeruginascens | reverse complement strand
ATATACAATATATATTTCCCTATTGAAGAAAAGATATAGAGATTAGCAGAGGTTGGGTGGTAAGTAGAGGAAGATTGTGATATATATTTTAAAAATGAGAACAAGCTTTGAATTTTTTCTCCTTTTGGTGATTTAAAGGAAATATTTTGTAATATAGTTTTGCTAGATGATGAATATAAATAAAAATTTAGATAATTTGTTTACGTGTGAAGAGAAATTAAAGACATATTTTAATATCAATAAAGGAGACAATGGTAGAAAATAATATTTTATACATCGAGCTAACCTTTTTAATTTTGGAAAATATAAAGTTAGTGATATGCTAGCGCTAGTAAATTAATATAGCAATTTCTGCTTCGTCAAAATAATCCTAGAATAAATAATATGGTTAGTAACTAAAAAGTAGTACCTTTGGGATATTATTTATATATGTATCATTACTACTGATCTAAGCGAGACGACCTCCTTTCACCGCGCCAAAAACATCTTGTCTGGGACCCAAAAAAAAAAAAAAAAACAAACGCAAAAGCAAACAAAATAAACGAGTAAATAAACCGAACCGATATCTCCAAAAATGGCAAAACTCCAAGCCGACCAGGTAATTCTGGCCGGCTCTTAGAAAACCACAAGCCCTGCGGTTTTTGAAGATGCTAATCATGGGATGGCTGACTTCACTGACTCCTCCCGAGGGAAGAGATAGTTACGTGTCCGCAAAGCGAGCGAATTACCACTGCGCCATGCTGCTGTCCTGATTGTTTGGAATTGGTTTATTTAATTATATGACGGAGGGGGAAGTTAAGCGGGTTGATACGTTAGTAAGAAGAGATTTTTTTTTTTTTGTAAACATTTTGGATTGGGGGGTTCGCATGTAAGATGGGGAGGATTATTTGGAAGGTATTATGAATTACGGATTGGATTTCAATTTGATGGAGAAGAATTTTTTTTATATCTACTTCCGTACTTTTCGAGCATGTTTTACTAGATTTTCAATTACGCCTTCGAATGCCTCTCGATCTCCTAACTTTTCATCCGTTCTCTTAGTCCAGTATTCCAAGACTTCTTTCGCCACTCCCTGCATTCCTTCTAATTTATTTACATGCTCCTTTAGCTCTCCGATCGTTAGTCCATTCATAGCTTCGTCTGTAATCGTACATAGCTGTCTAGCAGATACTAGATCTAATTGAGGAGCTGGAGGTGGTCCTTTTCGTCGTCGTGACTCCGAGCGCGGTTTACCACTTGAATCTAAAGAAGTGGTAGATGAATTGCCCTCGGATTGTTTGAGGCGGGATATAGAGCGCAGGTCAGATGATGTACGCGGGGAAGTAGCAGAGGCATTGAGATGGACAGATGGTAGGATTAATTTTTTTTGCTTGGAAGCGGGAAGGATCTCGTCCAGATCAACAGGAACGCCTAGGGAAACGAGGAACAACCTTCGTATCCGTGACCGTATCCAATTAGGTGGTTGGAGGGGAGGAGGGGCCACAAGCTGAGACCAGAGAGAGGCGCTTCGTGGTGTTTGGAAGATAGGATTTTCGGCTGTTAGAGGTGGGAGAATGGAAGTATCGATAGTGTCTGGCGGGAACAGAAGATTCATGTAGGGCTCTGTAGCGGCATGGATTTCCTCTTGGGAGTCTAGATCATCAAAGTCGAGGACGGGCTACTTTAATTAGTAACGTACACATATGGTGGATACAATGATGCGATACGTATAAGTTAGATTGCTACTTACAAATGAGTGTGGTACAGGTATTGACTGTGACTGCAGAGGAAGGGGAGAAACCTCTGCCTTCTCGAAACCATCAAAATCACCAAATTCCGCATCCTCCTCGCCCTCTTCAAAATCGTCAAAATCGTCTCCAAAACCAGCATCAGATCCGTCTTCATCCTCGTCGTAATCGACGGCTGCGGCTTTTTTAGCTGCTCCGGAGGACTTTCGTCTAGAGTGTTTTATGCTCGAGGATCTAGCACGACGGGTTGGCGACCCTGATTCGGTCAATCGCTCTGAAGCACAGGGAGAACAACCATTCTTACCTGGTACATCTCCTACCTCTTCCACAACGTCTGGTTCTGCATCCTCTCTCCTAAGCTCATATGCTTCTGTACCAGGCACCTCCCCATGGCTAGGTATAGAGTCCACTTTTTCGACCTTTGTAATTGGGATGGGAAGATTGCCGGGTGTGCTGCTGGCTCTAGACCTTGTAGTTGGAGAAGGGCTACGATGGTCAGATGCTTTGACTACCATATCTGGTACAGCATCTGCAGTGCGCTTTTTATGAGCAGGTGTTCCAGGCAATTCTCCATGGCTTGCAGTGGAGGGGTCAATCTTCTCCACTAAAGTTGTGGGAATTGGTAGCCCCCCTGGGAGCGTTAAACATGAGAGACTGGCCCCATCCATCCCAGTATCTGATACCACAGCAATCTCGTCAGGCTCAGCATCTTGCTCTCGTGCCTTGTATGCTTCTGTGCCGGGGACTTGTCCATGACTGAGTTTATTGTCGACCTTCTCAATTCTCGTGATGGGGATAGGGGATTCTTCACCGGAATCTAGTCCGGATTTCGCATCTGAGAAGTGATCATCTGAGTCGGAAGATTCTGTGGGAGGGATAGTTAATGCAAGTAATTACAAAAGGGTTATGTATTTCAAGCACTTACCTAGGTCGTGAACTCCAGAATCTGCGATGCCGATCTTAGGTGGAAGCTCCAGAGTTTGGTGCCCATCTTTAGCCATGGTAGTGTAGAATATTTTGACGCCCAAGGTTGAAGATTACTACTGACCAAAGGGGATCTTATGTATCACAGGTCCATTCTGTGACTTTGGGTGGCGATGGAGTAGATGCTCCTTTTGTCGGCTCACTGGCTCGCGATGCCTGGTCGTTGCCGGGCTCGCTTAAATTCCGGCGCGAAACTCCAAAGTCGCGCTGGACAAAGACAGCTGCCAAAAAGGCATACGAGGTTCTTTCTTGCACTATGCAGCGCGCTGCATTTACATATTTGGATCTCTTTGCAGTTTATTGCAGTATCTGAACCCTCATTGAACCCGCCCTGGCTGATTCGCGCCTCTGCCTGCTTTGTCTCGATTGTCAATAAACCTCCCATCGAAATTAGAGCTGCCTTCCACCCTCCACCCTCACATCTCAACTGCTTCCTCCCGGCCATACCCAACTCGAAAACGATGTCGTTCAACTTTGGCAATACAGGTGGCACCGGTGACAAACCAGCCACTGTATTTGGAACCCAAATCCCGCAGTTCGGAGCGAATTCAAATACTAATCCTGCCGCCTTTGGTCAATCATCAACGCCTGCGTCGAGCGCCCCAACAAGCACTGCCTTTGGAGGAGCAACTACAGCATCATCTACTACAGCGCCAGCCGGCTTGTTTGCGCTCTCAAGTACCCCGACGCCCTCGATATTTGGGAATCTTGGATCAAACCCAGCTTCAGGTACCTCCACTCCATTTGGAGCTGCTAGCAACACTGTGAATACCCAAGGAGGCTCGATGTTTGGAAACCTAGCAAACTCTTCTACCCCCGCAAGTACAAGTGGAGGAGGCCTGTTTAGTAATTTAGCTCCCCCTACTACCCCATCTTTTGGATCCTTTGGAGGGCAACAAAATGGCAGCGGCATTTCTACTCCAAACAGCGAGAACAAACCACCAGCGGCGACTTCAGGGTTAGGTGCAGCTCAGAAACCCCAAGCAACATCAAACCTTTTTGGCGGAAGCAATACTCCTACAGCATCTTCGGCGCCAGCAGGGTTATCCACTCCAGCAACGACCAGACCTCCATCAAGTTTTACAAATTCTACCACGCCTGCTGGGCCTCCGCCTACAGATGCTGCTAAATCTAATCCAACAAGCAACTTGTTTGGATCCACTGGTCAGCCACTTGGTTCCCTGTTTGGTTCAAAACCTCCTGCTTCGACACCCACAACATCTGGTGGAATTTTCTTTGGCACCTCAACTACCCCATCCGTGCTTGGTGGTGCGGATCCTGCACCTTCAGGTGGTTTGTTTCCTAATCTCAGAACACCTGCCCCGACAACTTCTGGAGCTACTACTCCTGCCGCCAGTGGATCTACAACAGAAGCCCCGAAAACAGCATTTAGTTTCCCTTCCGCTACACTGGCTACTGCTACCACAGGTACACAAGCTTCTTCAACCCCTGCAATCGCAGCTTCATCTCTTTTTGGAAATACAACTACTAGCCAAGTAGCTCCGACTTCTTCTGCTCCAGCTCAAACGTCAAACCTATTTGGTAGCTTGTCCAATACTGTTACAAGTTCTGCACCTACACCGGCACCAGCTACGACCTCTAACTTGTTTGGTTCCTTAAAAAATACGTCTTCCGCCCCAACTACCACATCTACTCCGGCTCCCTCTATCTCATTCTCTGGTCTTGGTGGCAAACCTCTTTCCACAAACCCTCCTACTACGACATCAGGTGTGGCTTCAACATCTACCGCTGCACCAGCAAGCTCCGGTGTCACTGGCCAACCTGGTAATCCAGCTGTCCAACCATCAACAGGTCCTACAAATGGCAACCAGCAAAGCCAAGGTGCCCCAGCAATGGGAGCTTCCACTACAGGTCCAGTTCCGCAACTATCACGTCTAAAAAATAAGACTATGGATGAAATCATCACACGCTGGGCTTCTGACTTGTCTAAATATCAGAAAGAGTTCCAAGAACAGGCAGCAAAGGTTGCATCTTGGGATCGTTTATTGGTTGACAATGGGGAAAAAATCCAAAAGTTATTTCAAAGCACGTTCGAAGCTCAGCGAGCAAGCGCTGAAGTGGAGAGACAACTTGCCAATGTTGAAAGTCAGCAAGACGAGTTGACATCCTGGCTTGATCGCTATGAAGCAGATGTAGATGAATTGTTTTCACGACAAGTAGGTCATGGCGAGACACTCCAGGGCCCTGATCAAGAGCGTGAGAGAACCTACAAGATGGCCGAGAAGGTGTCCGATAGATTAGACGAAATGGGCAAGGAGCTTACAACTATGATTGACGCCATGAACGAAGCCACTGCAACTTTAAGTAAGACGAGCAAGTCGGATGATCCCGTATGTTTTTCTATAACTATATTGCTGAGATTATACTAACCAACATAGCTTTCTCATATCGTACGGGTCTTGAACTCGCACCTCAGCCAATTGCAGTGGATTGATCAGAATGCGGCTCTTTTGCAAAAGAAGGTAACATCTGCACAAAAATTTGGTCAGAGCATTGCTTCGAATGGAGCCGGAGGCCAGGAAAATGATGCGGCAGAGAGTTTTTACCGATCTTATATGGGAGGCCGAAGATAAATTAGATTAATTGTAATTTCCAGGGCGGCGTTTGATGTGGCATTGCAATTTGAGATGGGTAAGGCAAGTGTGGTGATATTCTCAGCGAAAGCCATTTTTTCAGTGGACAAAAAGAGTATATATGCATTGTATGATACCACAAAATACAGTCGCCAGAAATTTCAAAGGTACTTGATCCACCTATTTGAGCGGAGACATTGGAGATTGTATGTATGCGTATTACAATCGATGGTAACTTGTGAAGTATCCTCCCATGCTATTTAACGTCCCCGACTGCTCAACTGTTGACACATTCAGCATTGCCTAAAGGAAGCAGCCCGATCCTCCATATAGCTCGAAGTTATACTCACTTCTGCTCTCCGCCTTGGGATTTTGAGATCTCGTCACTGGAGTGAAAAAGAGGTTAGTGACTAGCCCTAGGTACTCATCAGTCAAGAGTGGCATGATCTTACATATGTTCCTCAAGCTTCTTTAAATGCTCATGTTGCTCTGCAAGTCTCCTCTTGAGCTCTAGGAGCTTCTCCTTCTCTCGCTGCTTGATAGCATAATCCTCATTGGCTTTCTCACGCTTAGTGAACGCATCTCTACAAAAGAATGAACAATTAGTATTCTGAACCGCCACATTCATAGCAGAGTGTCAAACAAGACACTTACCCTTGGCCACCGGTTGCTCTTGGTGCTCCAGTATCGCCCCCAGCCATGGCTCGAGCAGTGGTTGAGAATGCAGCACGACTTTGGAAAACTGGTCGAACAGCTTTTAGGATTGATTGTCGAAGCATTTTGTAGTTGTGAAGAGTGATTTGAGGGAGGAGCAAAGCTTGTTTATATGCAATGAGGGGTTCTTTCTTGATGGAGGGTGGTGGTTGGAAGTGAGTTGATTTTGTATCTATTAGGTTCGGCATGTGCAGATGTTAATGCCTTAGGAGTCAATTAAAATCAGGCCACCAGGGGGCTGACAGAATTCGTGACGGATTACCAAATTAAGCGAGAATTCCAAAATCTTAAAGGAGGCAATAAAAAATTAGGACAAAGGATAAATCGACTATTTGCGGGTATTTTTGAGGCTACAGGGCCCTATTAATAAAAAAAGGAAGGAGAAGAAATAAATAAAATAAAGTAAAAAACGCAGTTTTGGCATTCTCGCTTAACTGGGTAATCCGTCACGATTTCTGCCAGCCATACGTGTAATCACGTAATCAGGAGACTTGAACCATCACGTGACATAGCTTTGACCTTCACCTGTAGCTGCACCTTTCAGGGATTCTACCTATTTTATTCGTATACCGACAGGGTCAAGATGAGGCTCTTTTGACAGTTATTCTCCAAAGTCAGGTCGGAATTCTGGACATATCCCCACAGTGTCACACGTTGAGGGTTCACAATCGTCTCCAGCACTGCCACAATGATCAGTAGCTAGCTTGTTTCATTGCAATTTACCAGCACAACCTCACTACCGCATAACTGGTGAACATGATATGAGTTGTGTTGTATCCAGACGAGCGTGCAAACAACTGAGTGGCCGTCGATGGCGGCAACACAGGGATCCCTTCCTATCAGCTCTGCCACAAATTGACAATCGGAGGAAGGGGAAGTACAGAATCCTGATTTCCAACTAGCTACGGTGAAATCAGAATAATATCAATAATCATCATAGTCGTAGTAACAATCTTCTCCCCTCCTCTCTTCATCACACAACAGTCACTCAAAGAGAACAAATGATAACCACCAGCAAATTAAAAGATTCACCAACTTTCTCCTTACGTCCCCATCCACCGGTCGTCGTCTCCAAATTGCAACTTGCCTGAGGCGTATCGCTTAATTCGCTAGCCAAAACCAAGTTGGCCCTCTCCGATCTTTGGCTCAACATAACTTCGACCTCACTTCTTCCGCTTCAAGATCAACAACCACAACGCAACCCTTCAACAAACAACGCGCCGCACACCACTTACAACCCTCTAATCAGAGCCGTTGGACTCTCTGAAATCAATCACACACTTCAAACCATCCTGGTGAGACTACCCTCTCTTGTTCTCTGTTCTTCCTACCTCCCCCTTTGCACTTCCTGGGTGCGGCTTCCCTTCCAGCAATCGATGGTGGTCTGTCGATCGCGAGAATGATCTGATATGTGCGCAACCCTTCTGCGAGATTGATGGGACCGTCTCTTCCACGGTTTTCAGCTCGATGCAAGGCTTTGCGATTGCCCCTCTCGGGCGTTGAGGGGCACTTGCTTGGCCAACCCCGTCGCAGGCAACGCTGAAAATATCCAATCCGCATACAGCCATTTGGATTCTCGTTCATTGATTCCTGTGGCACAAAGACCGTGGAAATGACGACCTTTGGCGCATCAAACATCGTTCGCAGCCTCTCATGGCATGACCTCAAAGCAAACATCACTTTTACTCTTTTCGCTTGTGACTTGCCATCATCTATCTATATCATTGAAATTGTTGTTCTATCGTGCTTTAGCCTTGCTAACTTTGACTTCTTCTCAGAGTTTTCTTTGACTGCAATCATGGGTTATGAGGATTCTGTCTACCTTGCCAAGCTCGCAGAGCAGGCCGAGCGTTATGAGGGTAAGCATCCAGAGACCCGGGCATATCTATAACCGTATTAATTTGAGTATAGAAATGGTTGAGAACATGAAGTCCGTCGCCTCTGAGGACCAAGAACTTACCGTTGAAGAGAGAAATCTTCTGTCCGTCGCCTACAAGAACGTCATTGGTGCTCGTCGTGCGTCCTGGAGAATCGTTACCTCGATCGAGCAGAAGGAGGAGTCCAAGGGAAATTCTTCTCAAGTTGGCCTCATCAAGGAGTACCGTCAAAAGATCGAGGCAGAGCTTGCCAAGATCTGCGAAGATATCCTTGAGGTTCTTGACAAGCACTTGATTCCTTCTGCTAAGAGCGGAGAATCTAAGGTCTTTTATCACAAGATGTTGGTCAAATCCTTTCCAAGTTAGCTGAACTTATTACTGACTTGCCCTGTGCCATTCTAGGAAGGGTGACTACCACCGTTACCTTGCTGAATTCGCCATCGGCGACAAGCGAAAGGAGTCCGCCGACAAGTCCCTTGAGGCTTATAAGAACGCCACCGAAGTTGCGCAAACCGACCTTGCCCCAACACACCCAATCCGCCTTGGTCTTGCCCTCAACTTCTCAGTTTTCTACTACGAAATCTTGAACTCACCCGACCAAGCTTGCCACCTTGCTAAACAGGCTTTCGATGATGCTATTGCTGGTACGTAATTGCTTTTGATCAGGATGTTATACTTGGTTAACCGGAAAGGTTCAGAACTCGATACTCTCAGCGAGGAGAGCTACAAGGACTCCACCTTGATCATGCAACTGTTGAGAGACAACTTGGTAAGTTACGTCCTGAGCCGTTAAGAGCAATTACTCATAGAACTCCTAGACCCTCTGGACTTCATCAGAGGCCGAGCCATCTGCCGTTGAGTCTAGCGCCGCACCTACTGCCGAGACCAAGGAGACCGAGGCCGCAGCACCAACAGAGACCAAAGCTGAGGCTGAATAGATGTTCCGTTCAGGCGTTGATACATGGCATTATAGGTACAGATGCTGGGGCTGGGATTGGTTCATGCATGTTTAGGAGAGGAGATAGAGACAGGCGAGAATCGCAAGAGCTCTATTTGGACGTTGATTGTTGATTCGCAGATTGCTTGCCTTAGATTCTAATGCACCAGGCTGTATTTGTCCTTCTCACGACTTGTTGCGATCTCTTTTTCCTTCATTGATATTGTCTGCCCCTGAACGCCTTCTCCCCCGAATGTCGTCCCTCAGGTACTTAAAACTGCTCTGTCGATGATTTCTGCTTAGTCTGGCTTTCTCTCAATCGACTCAAAATAGTAGATTAAAATAAAGAGGCCCTCTCTCCCTAGCGCTGCTTCATTTACGATTTATATATATATAATATCACCATTCAACAGATCGGGAGAAGCATATATGAATTTAGGGGGTTTTTTTGGAATTTGGGTTCTACGACTGATGCAATGCACTTAATTCATGAATCATAATAACCAGAGTCCAGTCTCCAAATAACAGACACCCAACCCCCAGACAAGAGAAGCACGAAAAGGTGAACTGCATCCCCATATCCATGTCAAAAAGCCGAAACAACCAACCACACAATCCATCCTGGCAATCGGGAGAACAGAATAATGAATAAAAGGAAAAACCAGGATTGAACTACCGCCAAAATCACTCAACAAACGCCAACCCCCAATCGCAAGTCATAATGCTTCGTCTACAACGCCGGATTTTTTATGCAGGTATAGTGAGATGCAGTAAGTCACGATAATAGTCCATTTACATTCCTGATACTTTGCGTGAAGAAGAGACACTCGCACTACCGATCCGTCCACTCGCTTTGCGGACTCCAGCACTTTCTTTGCTTCGGAGACTATCGCCGCTGCGTTTTGGGCTGCTGCGAACTTTGCTCAGTGTGCTGGCACCACTGCCAGATTTCATTACTCCAGGTGTCTTAGGCCGGGGCGCGGCTCCAATATTCTCTATATCGTTGCTGCTATCATTGTCGATGGTGTAGATTGTTGTTGTGGTCTGGCTCATAGAGCGTTTTTCACTTCGGCCTGGAGATCGTGATGTTTTGCGGCTGGTACGCATGCGTAGCTGCCATTCGTCATCTGCTTCGCCATCTCCATGAGATGAGCGATGGATGGAGATTAACTCGGTTTCTCGTTGGAGTACATGGTCATCTTCTGTGGTGGTATAAGTAGAGACATCGCGTCCGTAAGGATGGTGACGATCTACAACCCTACTGGTCTTTCTTGGTTGGCCTGGAGTAGGGGCTGGCAGACAGTCTTCTTGTACACCAATGCTATTACGCTGTTCATTGTCTACCTCTCCAAGTGGTGACCTTCGGTTCTGGCTGCCGTTAATAGGAGTGGAAACTTGGCTGTTGATGTGGTAAGACTTCTGCGAGACTCGGGTTGGCGTGCTTGGAGCCGTCTTAGCCATTCTCTCTTTCAACTTCAACTCAAATTGCTCTTCTAGCCACCATTCTCGGAATGTTCCTTGGTTCAAGTGAAGCCAATGCTGTTGGGGACCAACAACCATTCCTGGTCTCATGAATCGCATGTAAGCAATGACCTCGTTGGCAATAAAACCGTAACGATATATCAAGTAGGCTCCGATTAGACATCCAGTGCGGCCGAGTCCAGCCTTGCAGTGAACAGCAATTCCTCTCTTCTTCACTGTAATCATCTCATGAGCAAGTGTAATAAACTTTCGTACCACGCTCAGGGCTGGGCATGTGCCGTCCTCGAAGATCATATCGAGATGCTCAATGCCGAGTGCAGTGAAATATGATGGGGAGTAGAGTTCTGAGTTCAATCGAACCACCAGACCAACATTGCGCTCCGAGAAATGTTTCAAGACGTTCTTGAAAGGGCCAGGGAGCGTTGGATGAGCGTCGACAGCTTTCAACGTTGAAGGTAAAGTAGCATATAGTGAAGAGGATGGCAGTATTGGTGCAACAGGTGTGTGTTGTGGGGAAGCAAATGCAAGAAAGTCGGGGGTAAGCCAATTGAAATCCCCTTGGTCAACTCGCTCGTATCTTTCATACTCCTCAAGATCAAAGGCTGACATGCTGCAAAACCCTTGTTCTTTGGCCCTCCAAACACCATAGACAACGTCTTGAATGGTAATCCCATAGTCTGCTTGACTGTATCCTGCATCACGGAAGGGCATGAGTGGTGGATCTGCTTGGGCCATTGGCGAAAGAGCAAGATGAGGCGCCCAGTTCTGAATAAGAATCATATAAACGGCTAGAAGGCAAGTTGCGTTTGCCCGACCTGAATTTCAGTTAGTCTAGCTACTATATATAAGAAGGTTGTAAATTACTTCTCGCATCCGCCTTGCTCCAAAATACGATTGGTCGAACAGCATTTTCAGGCGCACCTAGAATATCATGGAACTGCACGGCGAATCGATAGAGATGTCCGATGTGCAATGGTCCAAAATCATGGTGGAAAGCATTATAAAGAAGAGAGTCATCGACCGAGAAATAATATGGGGGAGTGTGATTCTTTTCCGGGACGGCTAAGGGACCTTCAGCAGCTCTGGCAGATCGTTTACTTGGAGACCGTCGCGAAGGTTGGGGATCGGGATATGGGAAGAGAGTATCTGGTGAGGGAGGTGTAGTATATGATGCTAAATATACGCGATCTATAATAGTTAGAAAGGTGAACGGTTCCGCATGTATTGAATGTTGTTGGGGAATCAAAAGCTTGTGGCTTGGAGTTACTTGTGATGCCCATTGCATCATGGACTGGTAATCCATAGCATTCATCCTAGCAATATTGTAACGATATTGAGCCGGCAATGCTCAATGCTTCGCACTGCCAGAGGAAGAGATATACATGTTTAGGAAAGCTTACTTGGAATATACTCGATGATTTGCCCATATTTCGTAGCGGAGGCAGTAGTCATCGTGGAAGTGTGGTACACTATCGTACCGAATCTAAGACAGTCGTGGCTGCCAACTCTATAAGATGCAGTGGTGCAAAGTATGTACTCGAGTTCGTGATGTGAATTGCCGCAAAGGAAGGAGTCCCGAGTTGTGTGATTATTGTTTATTGATTTGTTTCTTTGTTTGTTTACTTCGGACCACAGAAGGAACAAATGTAAAGATATAGATCCTCTCCGACAACAGTGAGAGGATTAGAAGAAGAGATGCAGAGAAGGAATACACAGAAGAAGAATGTCCAAGATATTCAACAAATTGTAATGTTTTCATGCAGGAGGTCTGGCTTGTATTTAGGTCCTCAGCAGACGAATCAGCGTCAAGGATCAGGGGACGCTAAAAGCTGCCATAGCAACGACATATCTCACCAGCACTCAGGCTTTCATCGACCTCAACCCCTGTACATGTACAGTTCAATTGAGATTTGATTCATTGTTAATGTGGAGAAAGTAAAAATAGGTCCGTCCCATTACAAATTATGCTCACCACCATGACGGCCGATACTGAATTCCCCTGCTCATTGTATGCATATGATATACCTTCGCTCCTATCACACCTACCCCACTAACTCCCCAATCCTAGGACAATTGACCTTCCTCTGCCCACCGCTCGACTGGCATCCGCTGCTCTCCAAGCTCTGCAGGTCGATAAGGAACTGTCCCCTCTTGTCCGAAGATCTTTCTCTACCATTTCTCCGGCCTCCGCAAATCCACATGCATCTGATGGGACAAGCACTGAAACTGATTTGGAAGAGACGGTGTTACGGACTGAATATAAGGCTACTACGAATAGGATGCTCAGAGTAGCGGTTAATGGGTTCATGGAGAGTTTGAGTGTGGTATTAGGAATTATGGAGGAATTGGATGTCGATGTATTAGGCGTCGAATCCAGAAGCGGATGAAAGGAGACTTGGAGAGCAAATGCCTATCTTCAACCAGGCCTTAGAACAAGTGGACCCGCGACGCCGATATCCAGTGCATCAGAATGAAAGGGTAGCTTTGGTATCTAGTGGTACTCGATCACCAGGCTTAAAACCTGAATGTTTGATCTAGCGTGGATGTTTCAAATGATCCTGGGTAGAACATCACAGTTAACAAACATTGGGCTGGACTATGAAATTAACGATAAGAGAAGGTAAAAAAAAAAATACTGGAGAACACCAGGAACTTTGCAACCTCCTCGTGTCGTCAAAGAGGGGCTTGGGTCTCTAAGCCTCTTAAGTAATATAAACGTCTGTGGAATAGATAACGACTCATGAATACACTTTGCTTTCTTTTATCTAAGCAGTTTTCATTCAGACTTTCATTCTAGTACATTTGCTATGTACCAAATGTTCTCCTCTATTGTCACCGCTTTCGATCTCTTCAAATGAAGCCCTGAAACCACCCAATTTAGAAGAGCGGGATTCTAGAATAGACGTTCACGCCGCCATGGTAATTACCCTCAAAAAGCCTTTCTAATAAATCATATTTCCAAGATCGCATGGTTTCATTGCCCCAAAAAGCACACCAAGGTATCATAGAACTCCTTAACGCCCGCCCAAACAATCCGCTAAGGCTACTAACCCCTATATCAATTAAGCTTTCTCTTCTAGTTTCTTTTCAGCTTGCTCCGCCCTTTGGGTAGCGTCGGCGAGTTCTTTCTTGAGCTGCTTGATATACTCAATAGCTTGCTCTACCGTGCTAGCTTTACTGTTTGCACTCTGTGCTCCGGCCTTTGCATGGCCGCATTCATTGTTCTCTCCGCTGCCGCTCTTATCTCCACTACTGTCTTTGCTCGGCCCGCGAGGCAACAGAGTCGCAATTTCCTGAAGAGCGGAATTAATCCGGTTTCGTCGACCTTGCTCAGCGATCTTGTGAGAGGTACGTTTCGATGTTAAATTCGTAGATAATTCCGTGGGATAGGAAACTCCGGGGAGATGTGTCCCCTCGAGAATATTTTGATAATTAGATTTGGAAGCTAAAAGGAGGGAAGCGGTGTCATCTGTCACTGCCCCACCTCCTGGGAGCAAAGGTTTGATGCTGGGTGATATTCTTGGGAGAAGGGCGGGCGAAGCAAGTACCGAACTGCTGGTTCGTTTCTTGGAGCCTCGAGGAGCGATCTGGGGGGTCCTGCGAGACCCATTTGCTCCATTCATTCCCTCAATTTGAGGACTCTGGCTTGCCGAGCCACCACCACCTACTTTCGGCCGGGAGATAGCGGGAGAAGGTAAGGGTTGAAAGCCAGGGGTCCTTAAACCAGTCGAACCCAACGTCGGCGTGGTCTGCCCGTCTGATTGGGCGTCGATGCGTGAAAATGAGGACTGCGTAGGATTGGCTGCTTCCGGCAAGGCGAATCCCTCCATTCCCTGCTCATCAATATCCATATCGTGGTTTCCGGTGGTGTGGCCGACTTGGGGGGACTGTGTCAGTCTCATCAGAGAAGCAGGGGTTGCTGGTGATTCCCGCCGAGATAGATGTTTCAGTTTTGAGTTTTCTTTCTGTGCTGAGATAAAAGGAGATCTTCCCGCTGACCCTGGAGGTGGAACAGGTGGAGGCGCCATATCTGATAGATGCTCTGGCGAGATGGAATCGTTCTCCGAACCTTCCGTGCTGGCGGTGGAGCGGGATGAGCTCGTCTCTTTAGACCGCGTGATGTGTGGATTCATAGGTTCCATCACCTGCGACAGGGTCTGGGGGAGGATTGATGTGCTCCCGTTCTTTTTGGCTTTGCGTGGCTTGACGATTGGAGACTGACGTACACTACGAGTGGCGCGAGGTTTGGGAGGAGGCACCTTTCTACTCGATCTCCTCGCGAGATTCAGGGAGCTTGACGGCGCCGAATGGGATTCGTGACTGCCATCATTGGGCGAGTCTGTCGTGCCAGAATGGAGTTGATCATAGACCGACGAACTTTCATTCTGGGCATGAAGAGCCGGGGAACTTAAGGGGCTGAAATAAGCCCCGGGCACTGTGTACTCGGGAATATTAAAATGCGCATCAAGAGGAGTGACCGCAGGTGAGACGAGGGGAGTGAAGGCCATCTATTTCAAATCAGTATGCAACGCTTTCCCCCCCCCCCCCCCCGGCGCTTCTACACCACTAACCTCGGCCTCTTTCTGCGCGCGATATCTCTCGTACATGGCTTGCTGCTGGGGGTCCGACTGGGGATAAAATTGACCATTAGCACCATGTAATTCCATGCTATTTGGCGTGGGAGGGATCATCGAATTCTGGACATAGTAGTTGCGCTGCTGTTCTTGCAATTGGCGCTGTTGCTGCTGGTGTCGTTGTTGTTGGAGGTATTGAATTTGAGCATCCAAGTCCACCAAGCTATCATCCGACAAACGTGTGTGGCCGATGGGCGTGCCATGGATCGCCGGGTGACTCGCAGCGCTGGTCGCGGAGGGGATCTGTTCCCGCATCGTCGCATCTTCCGCCAACCCACCGGTGTTTTCCATTCTGGTATCCATCCCGTCTCTGTCGTCTCGATGCAGCAATTGACTTGCTTGCGCCTGCTGCTGATTGAAGTCTTGGAAATCGAAGGGAAGGCCATCGCTCAGGTTATTCATGCCCATCTCAAGGAACTGCTGGAAGTCATCCTGGGACCCGACCGACAACGTAGGATCCTGACCATTCCACACCGACGAAGATTCCATGATCGCGACACGGAGACCCGCCGAACGAAGCCACCTATCCGATCCCTCCTCGCCGCCAAAGGGCTCGTCGCAAGGTTGTGGCACGACGATGGTCAAAACCGATGGTGCCGCTCAGTCCATCGGGGAAGAGGGGCAGTCGAAGCGAGGAGCGACAAGAAAAGAAAAGCGAAAAGCTTCTGCACCGAGCGTCACTTGCGGAAGCCGACAATGGCAGCGGTGGCTCCGGTCAACCCGCGAGGCCTCTCTTCTCCCACGATGCGGACCCGGGCAGCAGTGGACGCCGAGGGTGGATGGGAGGCAGCGTCACCACGTTCGACGGAGATGGTTCGCACCGGCAAGGACGTCCGTATTGTTATTTGGCACGGCCCGGCCACGATGTCGATAGTCGCGAGATCTCCGAGTGGTGCGCACGGAGCAGCGCGGAGGGGAGCAAGGAGCGATGAAAGGGCCGCAACGCAGTCGAGATGATTGTCGAAATCATCAGTGAGACAGACTGTGAATCGGAATCTGGAGGTCGGGGGGGGGGGGGGGGAGTTGAAGAGACGACGATAGCGGGTTGTGAGACGCCATC
>NCSK02000410.1:2723-16011 GCA_002276475.2 Chlorociboria aeruginascens | reverse complement strand
GACTTAAAATTTTTAAGTTTACGTAACTTAAGGTTCGCGTTTTTAATATTAAAATTTTTAAAAAATTAAAATTTGCCTTATAAGGAAATATTAAAAAATTAATGCAAATTAAATAATAAATAAATTATAAATTAGCTTATTATATATTAAAAGCTTTAATTTATTTTGGTAAAAAATTTTAAGCTTTTAATTTTCATAAATAAAAATCCTGGGATTAAATAAGTAATCGAAAATTAAGCTTATATAATAATATATGAAGTTCAACCCTTGCTAAGCTCTTTATATTTCCAATAAAATTTATATTTAATTTAATATTATTTTTAAAGCGACGGCCTTATTAATATTATTTGCTTAATTGGATTTGATTTTAAAAATAATAATTTTATTAATATTATTTATTTAATTAAATTTAATTTTAAAAGCAACGGCTTTACGCGTTTCGATATATTTTATTTATTTGGTTTTATTAATAAAAATTAGAAATTTTTAAAGCTTATAATTTTTTAATTTATTAAAGCAATAATTTTATATATTTCGGCACGTTTTATTTATTTAGTTTTATTAGCAAAAGCTAAAAATTTTTAAAATTTATAATTTTTTAATTTATTAAAATAATAATTTTATTAATATTAATTATTAAATTTTTTAATTTTTTAAATAAGTTTAACGAAAAAATTAATTTTCGAACGGCCCCTTAGCGCATTACGCAATCGTACGCAAGCCGGGCTTATAATTTATTAAGCAATAAATTATAATAATTAAAAATTAAAAATTATATTAATTAAAATTTTAAAAATAAAAAGCTTAAATATAAAATTTTGAATTACGTGCTATATTATAATCACCAGAGCGTTATAATTATACCAAATTATTTTCCAACATTAATTTTGTTTTAAAAATATATTTATTATAATGTAAAAAACATAATAATTAAAAAAGTAAGAAGTTAGGGTATTGTTAATAAATTTATTATAAGCTATCGTTTTACGATAGCTAAAATAAAAGCTATATATTTTTTATGAATTATCTAATTCTACTAAGCGAAACTAAGCGAGATTACCTAATCCGTTACCTAACCTATTATATAACGCTATATAATTATTTATTGCAATTATTTTTTTTTAATAAAAATGCTTATATTTTATTATGCCCTATTATATATATCCCAATATTTTATTGCTAAATCCTTATTAAAAACCTTGCTTTTTTATATATGCTTTTATACGGCTCAAAAAAAAAAAATAATTAATTCAATATTATTATTATATTTTTTAATATTTTTTAAATTTTATTTAATATTAATATAAAAATATTTTAAAATAATTTAATATTATTTAAGCTATTTTCCAAGCTATTTTTATTATTATTCGAGCTGCTGTCAAAAGCAATATTATTTTTAATATTAATAGCTAAAATAATAGCAATTTTTTTTTTATTTAATTATTTTCGCTGCTTTTTTTTTATTATTTCTTTTTTTTATGCCCGCAGCACTAGCGGTATATTCTTAAAATGCTTTTCAGATTCCCAAATATTATATTTTGAAAGCTATCCTATTTATTTTATTAAAAAATAAATAATATTATTTATTTTAAATTTATTATAAATATTTTTAACTTTTTATTAATTTAATTTATTTTTTAGCTTAGGTAATGGTAATTTGTTTTAATTCTATTGAGGGTTTTATGGCTTAATTATCGATATAAAGAAAATAGGGTGAAGTCGTTGGTACTGGGATGGCAAAATAAGTTTATAAGCTTAAAAGCTAATTTTTTTTTTTTAAATTTTAAAAAATTACGATTTATCAAAAAGACAAGCTTTTTTTACTTGCAACCAAAAATTGCAAATAAATAATTTTATTAAAGCATCAACTTTAATATTAATTATTATATAGCGTTTATTATAATAATGCAACATTTTTTTTTTTTTATGCTATTATAAGTTTTATAATAAGCTGGCTATATAGTTTTTTTAGCTTAATAATTTAATTCTTTGCTGCTAATATAGCTATATTGCTATTATTTTAATAAATTTTTTTTTTTAAAAATTTTAATTTTAATAGCATAATTAATGCTATATAACGCACGGTTAGGGCTAATCTGGGTGGCATGGCTGCGGCTGTTATTATAAGCAAATTATACTAAAAATAATAGCTATGCCTATATAATTTAATTTTTTGTTATAAAGGCTTATAAATAATTTTTAATTATTTTGTTTAAAATTTTGCTTTGGCTATCCGTCTGCGGATGGTAAGCAATTAATAGGCGCTTTTTAATTATTTTATATTTGCAAATTTTTTTTTAAAATATTGATATAATATAACTATTTCGATTTATTATAATAAATTGCGGGGTGCCAAAGGCGCATTTAATTTTTTTAAAAAAGATTTATGCAAATTATATAGCATTTTAAATATCGCGCATAAATATAAATAATGCATATTTAATAAATCGATTTATAATAATTAAAATAAAATTATATTTTTAATTTAATAATATTCGCGATATAGGCAAGCTAATAATTTAATTTAATAAAATATTTTGAAAAAAAGCAATTAATACAAAAAAAAGCTGCAGCTTTTTATAAGGCTTATAATAATAAATAGTTTTAAATTAATATTATAAATATAATGCAATATATTATATTATTTTATTGTGTAAGCTTTTTTAAATAAAATGTTTCTAAATTAAATTAATAATTTTGTCGCGCCCCCAATATCTTATAAAAAAATAGTTATAAAATAATTCCATAATATAATATTGCAATATTTTTTATTATAATATATAAATTAATATTTTAAAATAAACCAATTTATTTCGATCGAAGAACCAATTCTTTAATTTTTATATTTTATTTATAATCTTATAAACTTGTTAATATATTAAATTTAGCTTCTGGCCCTATGCTAATAGCTTTATCAAATTGTTAAATATAATATTTTCAAAAGCTAATATTATTTTTTTAATATTATCCAATTTTTTTTTGTTTTATTGGCTATTATAGCCTAACTTAAAATTGGACTGGCTTGATATGCCTATAACAGGCGCACTTTTATAAAGCAATTTATTTTTTATTTAATAATTCTTATCAGGGCTTGCAAGGCGAATTGCATAATTTTTATTCAAGTTCTTACTTTCTAATACATTTATATTATTTGTAATAAAAAAGTTTTGGGCTTATTTTCTAATAACAATTTGCTATATTAAAATTTTTAATAAAATAATAACTGCTTTATTTAATTTTATAAATTGGGCTTCGATTTTATTATTATTTATAACAAAAATATTATTTTATATTTGCTTTCTTAAAAAAAGTTATGTTTTTGTAATTTTATTTTGTATTAAAAATATTAGTTTCGATATAGGAATACTAATATAATTATCGCTATAGTTAAATTTTTTAAAAAATTCATCGGCTAGGTTTAAGCTGCTTTTTTAATAATATATTATAAAATTATATAGCATCAAATAAATAAGCCATTTTAATTATTTATTATTAAAATTTATTTATTTTATAAAACGCGTTAAATTCTTATGGTTTAATTAAATTTTAATAGGTTTTGCATTTTGCAAATAATATTTTTAATATTTAAAGCTATAAATAATTATTATTATTTTTTTTATTATAAATAAAATAATTTATTTTAATATTATTAAATTTTCTGCTATAATAGGCAATAAAATGCCAATAGCCATTTTTAAACTTTTAAAATAAAATTTCAGCCAAAGCGAAATCTAATATATTGGTTTTTAAGCGATATAGTTTTAATAAATTATAATAGCGCAAAACAGATTATAATATAAATGCATTAATAAACTGCCGAAATACTTGGTTTTATTTTATTGTTCATTTTAATAAATAAATAAGTTTAGATTTTTGGTTTTTTTTTTATTTTTTTTAGCAGCAAATGCAAAGGTTTTGCAATATAAAAAAAATTTAAAAATAAAGCATTTATAAAAATTATAAAAGCCTAAAAATATTTGAATATTATAATAAATTTTAAGCCGAGGCTAGTTACAAATAGCTTTAATATAATCTTAATTTATTTATATATTTTTTGCATTAATAATAAATTTAAAAAACTTTATTTTAAATTAATAAAAAATGCATTTGTCAAGCTGCGTATATAGCTCATGGTTATATAGCTTGTTTATTACTGCTTTTATATATCGTTAATAATTTTTTATATTTTTAGAAAAAATTAGAATATTATTTAAATATATAATATAATATTTATTTATTAAGCTTTTTAACGCGTGATTAATATAATTTTAAAATGTTGCTAATATATTAATAAAGCTAAAAAGCATTATTATATATTTGAAATAATTGTATTTGGTGCGAAAAACTATTTTTTATTTATTTTTTTTTTTTTAATTTTTATGCGGTAATAAGCATTAATAAAATTAAGTTTAAAAAAAAATAATTGCATTATTTAATTAATTTAGCATTTTATTAATTAATGATAGGGAATATTAATTTTTTATCGTAATAGCATTAAGTTCTCGATAATCGATATAAAGCTTTAATTTTCCATTTTTTTTTTAATATAAAAAAAAATAAATGCATCGGCTAAGCTCGACGATAATTGGATTTATTTTTTTTTTTAATGCTTTATTAATATATTTTTTTAGAACCTTCAGCTCGTTTGGTAACAAATTATAAATTTTTAAATATAATAATTTTTTTTTCGATATTAATTTTATTTTATAATTAATATTACGATATCGAAGCAATGCTATCGCTAGGCCTTGATTAAAAAGTTTGTGGTTTCGCAATGCAGCCGATATATAATTAGCTATTAAAGCTATTAAAAATTTTTTTTTTATTATTTAAAATTAGCATTATTTATATTTGCATTATTTGTGCTAATAATATTAGGTTTTTGATAAAGCGTTTAATAAAAATTTTTTTTTATTATCGGTGCTTATAATTATTTAAACTTTTATTTATTATCCTTATTAATCAAAGTTATTTTAAAGATTTTAAAAGCAGGCTTGCCGAGCAGCACCTATAAGTTCTTCAAATTGCAATTAATTGCAAAAAAGAATTTAATAAATATAAAAAAATTTTAATATTTATTTGCTATTTAAATACGTAAATAATAAATTTTATAAATTTAAGGCTAAAGCTTTTCAACATTTACCAAAATAGGAATATTATATTAATGCTTGGTTTTCTAGCATGTTGCTATATTTAAAAATTTAACAAAGCTATAAAACATTAGATCTATTTATAAATAAATATTAAGGCCTATAGAAATTATATATTTCTAATTTTTATATATAATTATTCCCTAAATATTAAAAAATAAAGCTATGCTAAAATCATCGATCTAAAATTTAGAAAAAAATTATAAATTTATAGGCAGCGATTGAAATGCATATTTTGTTTTTGGGATTATAAAATTTTTATTATATTTTTAATTTTTTTATAAAAACTTAATATATATACTAATAATTAACAATGCAGCTATAGCAAAACTTTCAAAAAAGCAAAAAGAATTTATAAATGCAAAGCCAAATATAATATTAAAAAGCGCCGACAATTTATAAAAAACTTTTAATATTGGCATTTGCGAAAATTTATTTAATTTTTTAAATGCTTATTAAAATATAAATTTTAATTATTATTATTAAGCTTTAAAATATAATTAATATTTATTATTTTAATTGCTTGCGTTCGGGCTCGCTTTTTGGTCGTTATAATCTTTTTGATATCGATTTTTTTTAATATATTATTATTTTTAAACAAATTTTTTAATAAAATATATTTATTATTAAATTTATGCTTGTATTCTGCCGCAGAATAGCTTAGAAAGCTATAATTAAAGCAAAGATTATTGCGCTATTAATGTTTTTTTTTAGATTTCGATAGCTTACTAATATTTAAAAAATATGCAATTTTTTTTATATGCATTTCATCAAATTTAGCTTTATTATTTTTTGATATATATTTGTTGCCAAATTTTAATATTTTCCATTTGCTAAAGCTTAAGGCCAATGCTTTTTACTTTTTAAATTTTTATATTGCCCAGATTTGTGCTGCATTATTTATTAAATTATTAATAATTATATATTTTTTTAATATTTTAATAATTTTTAATTTTATTTGCAGCGGTCCCATCAGCCTTGTTACAAAATTATTAATAATAATAAATTTTTTAATTTGGTTTGCTAATGCAAACAGTTTTTAATAAAAGATATATAAATCTTTCGATTATTTTTATAATATTTATATAAATTATTTTGCTATTTAATTTTTTTTTTATATTTTCTCGTAGAATTATAGTAGAAACTTATTTTAAAAACTTTTTTTAATATAATCGCAGCTTAAAATAAATTTATATAATATTAATATGCATTATTTTTAGCTTGGGTTTTATCGACATAATTGCTTTAATAATTTTTTATTTTTTATTAAAAAACATTGCAGAATTTAATTTGAAAATATTGCGCAAATTATTTAGTTATATTTAAATTATATTTATATTTAAATTATATTTTAATTATATTATATTTTTTATAAAAAACTTTTATTTTTTTTTTCCAAATATAAACTTGGGACAATCGAAATCAATTTTTATATTATTATAATTATATATAAAAAGCAGATTTTATCGAAATAAATTAAATTAATTAGCTTTATTTAAGCTTTTTTATTATTCGAAAAAATTTTATTTTTATTTTTCGTTTAGCAAATCGCTTTATTTATTTCGCTAATTATTTCGTTATTATTTTTTAGCAAGTTTTAAAAAACTTGACGTCGGTTTTTTTTTATTTTTTGCTTTTATATTTAATTTTTTATTTAATTTTTCGTTATTTTTTAATATGCTTAAAATATTGTTTCGCGTTTTAATATTTTTTGTTAATTTTTTCGCTTTTGCTAAAATAAAAGCAATATATTTCCAATATTAATTAATTTAATTATTAATATAAAAATAAATATAATTAATATTGTAAACAAAATATTTTCGAAGATTTTCCGGGATAGGTTCAATACGTGCCATAGAATTAAAAAGCATAGCATCTTTTTTTTATTATAATTTTTTTTTATCGTGCTAATTTCTTCCAAGCGGAATAAAAATGAATTTAAATTAAATAAAAATAAAATAAAATTAATATAATATTTAATTTTTACGGTTCTAAAAATAAGAGCTTATAAAGTTATAAGAAATGTAATAATTAAAAAAATAAAAAGTTAGGATATTATTAATAGATTTATTATAAGCTATCGTTCCACGATAGCTAAAATAAAAGCTATATATCCTTTGTGGGTCACCTGACCCTACTAAGCGAGACTAAGCGAGATCACCTGATCCGTCACCTGACCTATCACGTGACGCTATATGACCATCTGTTGCATAAAACAAATTTTTAAATTTTTAAAATTTTTTTTATTAATATTTTCAACGACGAAAATATTTTTAAAAATTTTATTTTTAAGTAAACGTTTAATTTTATAATTTTATTTAATTTTTTTATTTTAAATCAAGCTATTTACGTTATTAATTTTTTTTATTAATTATATTTTTTAATATTATTTTATTAAATATAATTTTTTTATATTTTTATTTATAATTTGAAAAAATTAATATTTCCTATTAATAATTAATATTTGCTTAAAAAAAAATTGGATTTTTTTAATTAAATATAAAAAAAANNNTAATNAAATATTTAAAAANTAAAANATTAAAATAAAAAAAATAAANAAAAAAAAAAAAANTNAAACGTGCCNAATTAAATAATGCCNNANAATTGCTNAAANTTATANAAAAGAATAAAANAATTAAAAATAAAATNATTTTATAATTAATTATAATTGCATTTTTATATTANAANNAANNAGNTAAGCNATCGATNCAAACGATANAATTCGATATGCNAGCAATGCTAAAAAAAGCATAATTNNTAATTNAATTTTNNNATAAANNTNNAAAANCTAATAGNTATATAANAAATTATATNGCCATANAANNTATAATTAANAATTAAAANATNTNTTTAATAAAAGCTTTTANTANNNAANTTNNTTTAATTNATNATATTTNNAAATANGAAAGCAAATNNTTTTATTATATTAATAAAAAAGCAATTNNTNNAAGGNAACGNTANNATAAGCTTATTAANNTTGGCANAATTNAAATATTTATAAAATATTTAAACGATACGATNAAGCATTTNAAAATTTATTTTTTAAAGCATAAATATATTATATTATTAAGCAAAATTATTATTAAAAAAANNATAAATAATNNAANAATTAATTTAAGGCTTNNAAATTATATTNCTNNATNGNAAAATATAATAAATATAGCTCCAAATAAAANANNAANAANTAAATTAANAAAAATAAATNCTTTANNAAATATAATTAANNTANNNGCAAAACCANAACNAATNACGGCANAANTTAANATTTTAANTTTTATTTNANNAGCNAATATTTNTATATTTANAAAAAAANAAATATGNNCGATAAAAATATTTTTGCCAANAAATANCCCNAANAATCNAACGCAAATAAATTATTNCAGCNAATAATNNANAAAATAATTAAGAANNTTATTAATTTATANNATATTNAAATGCAAAACGAGCNATTTGCAAATTTATAAAANAAAAAANAAAATATAAGCTAATNTATTAANNGAACCCGTTGNTAAAAAATTTATAANTAAAATATTAAATATTATAAAATTTTTTTTAATATTTTATAANANCAAATNNNAAAAAATTAGGATCGAACTTANANAACGAGNAANGCAATGCCAAAAAAAGTTCGNGNAATAATAATATAAATTTTGGCAANCNAAATTAATAATTAAAATTTCGATAAATTAANATTTATTTCGGGTAATAGCTTTNAAAAAGCTTTTTTTNCAAAANTTATANNCGAAATTAAAATTTNTCNAATATATAANAAANNAATTAAAANNAATAAGCATNNAAATAANTNGCGCGAAGCAATAGCTAANNAAATATTATTTTTATATATTAATAAAANTTTTCAAAANATTATANCATTAAAAAAANCTAATTTTNTTTNTTTTAAATNNNTTTATATAATTAAAANAATTTTTAAAANAAAAATCGAACGNTTTAAAGCANNTTTAATAGCNANAAAATTTANTNAAATATATAAATAAAATTATAATTAAANNTTTATATTAACGGTTCGAATAAATATATTAANATTNTTNCTANNAATAATANCAGCGNAAAACTTNNAATGCCGTTAATANNATATTAAGAACGCTTTTATAAAATTATATTTAAANNNANATAAANTTATTATAAGAANTNTTNANAAAAANNNTTATAAAAAAAAATTAAAGTTTGGCAGGCATTAAAAAGCTTTTATAAACTTAAATAAGCTGCTAAAAACTAAAACCAATTAATTAAAAATAAGCTTATTAATTGGAAATTTATTTAAAGCCGAGTAAAGCCTTGCATATTTACGTATAAAATATTAAATTTTTTATTTATATTAATAATATTATTGCTATTGCAAAGCAAGAAAAAGAATTTAATTAATTTTATAAAAAGCTATTAGCGAAGTTTAACGCTAAAAATCTGGGAAAAATTAATAAAATTTTTAATATTAAAATTATTNGTAATANGCAAAACCNAATTCTTNAAATTAATNAAAANNAATATNTTATTAGCGTATTTAANAAGTTTGNAATTATTAAAAANTTTTTTAAACCAAAAAAANATTTTAGCCAAAAAATANAANAANCTANNATTTNCAAACNANAAAAATAANNAAATTAATATTTTTAANTATTAGCAAGCAATTAAAAATTTAATATANNNNATAATTTTTANAAAATNNAATATTNNATTTATTTTTGGAAAGTTAAGCCAATTTATAAGCGATCCAGCAAGGCATCATGGCTATATTTTTAAATTATTATTTCGATATTTAAAATTAATAATTATAATAAAATTTTGCTTTGCTCCAAGGGAAAAATATAAAAAAAGCTATATTTTATTTAAATGCTAATTGGGCAGGCGACAAAATTAATAAAAAAAAATATATCGAGAAATATAGCCATATTTTTTAATAAACCAATATTATAATTAAGTAAAAAGCAACGCTTAGTAGCTATATCAAGCTATAAATTAAAATATATAGCTTTTGCAAATTATACAAAACTAAATTAATAATTTGCCCAAATATTTAGAAATTTAAGCTTTGCCAAATATATTGGTAAAAATATTAAATTAATTTAGATATTAGGAAATAATTAAAAAGCAATTATTTTAATTAAAAATGCATATTTTAATAAGCGATCCAAGCATATAAATATTGCATATTACTTTATTTATAATTTGGTAAAGCAAGATTTTTTAAAAATTAATTATATTTCGATAATAAAAATAATTGCAAATGGCCTAACCAAGCCGCTTAAATAAGTAACGTTTAAAAAATTTAAGAACCAAATAGATTTAATTAAAAAAACCAAAAGATAAATTTTAAAATTTAAAAAAAAAAAAAGCAAAAAAAATTTTTTAATTTTTAAATTCGTTAAAAAAAAAAAATTACGTAAATTTAAAAAATTTTAAGTTTACGTAACCTAAAATCCAAGCTTCCAAGTTAAAGGATTAGGATTTGCCCTATAGGGAAATATTAAAAAGTTAGGGCAAATTAAATAATACGCGAGTTAAGAATTTACCTATTGCATGCTAAGAGCTTAAATTTACTTTGATATAAATATTTAAAAATTTTACTTCCCACGGACAGAGGTCCTGGGACTTTAGTCTAGATTAAGAGTCTTAATTATATGTTAATATATGATGTTTAACCCCAACTGAGCCCCTCCCATTTCCAATATTATATATATTTAAATTATTTTTAAATTAAATTTTAATATTATTAATTAATTAGGCATTTTTTTTGGCTGGTTTTAATAGCGATATATAAAATATAAAATATAACCAAAATTTATATAATAACTTTAGCTTATAATTAATTGGCCTTATTTTTTTTTTTAATTTTAAACAGCTTTATTTTTTTAAAATTTAATTTATTATTTGGTTGCTTAATTTTAATATGCTTATATAATAAATATATTTTATTTTTTTCTTAAGCAAAAATTTTATATTATGCTTTTTGTTTATATATTTCTATATTTTTATTAATATAAATTTTAGATTTCCTACAAATTATATATATANCTTCTTATAGTTTTTTTTATTATTAATATAATGTTTTCGGCATTTATTGCGTTTTTTTTTTTAATTAATAATATATTATTATATCTTTTTTATAATTTATATAAAAGAATACTATTTTAATTATTTTATTAATATTGCTATTATATACGAATTATATTATTAATATATTATTTATATATATAATAATTATAAGTTCCATTTTTTTATTAACGTAAATATATTAATTATTAATATAAGATTAATATCCTACTTTTTAAAATATAAATGCTAATTTTTTTTGCTATAATCGAGGTGTTTGCTTAAGTTTATATAAAGCTTTTAGCAATTTGCATATTTATAAAAATATATTCTTAAATATTTTTTTTATTAATCTTTTAATCAAATAGCATTTTTATATATATATTTAAATTTGCATTTAAGTTTAAAAATATATTAATAATATTTATTTGCTTAATTTCTAAATTAAACAATACTGCTATTATAATTGCAAGTTTTTATATAACGTTTTTATATATTTCGGCATAGGTTTAATCGAAATTCTTGCTATATTTCTGCCTAAAGCTTTTAATTATTTATTTTGCTTTATATTTTAAAATATTACTATTTTAATCTTTTTTAATTTTTAGCATTAGCTTTCCTAATAAAACCTTAATGCTTGGTAAATCAAATTTTTTTTTTTAATTGCTAAATTTTTTTATAATTAAAAATTTAATATTTTTTATTAATTACTTTTTTTTATTTAGGTTATTTCGAGGTTTATTTTGCTTTATAAATTGTTAATAAATTATTATATATTAATAATTCCTAATCCGCAAAGTAAGCTATCGAGAATGCAATACTATTTTATTAATTCGTTAATTAACGCGTTTTTTTATAAAATTATAGGTTTGAAATATAAATTTTGTTTTTGGAATTTTTAAACCTGTTTTTCGGTTTTGGTTAGAATTAAATTTTAAGGCATATTTAATAAATTTTTAATTTCGTTATCTAAATTATTTTTTAATATATTAAGCTTTTTTTTAATATCGATTTCCGGATTCGATTTTAGATTAAAGCTAATTTTATTATTTAAATTTTAATTATTTTTGGAATCCTACTAATTATTTTCGCTTTTTTAATTAGCTATTTTATTCCTGGTTTTAAAAAAAATCAAAATATTAGCTTTTTTTTAGGAATAGCTTGGTAATTAGTTTTTTTTTTATTAAATCAAACGTTAAATAAGCAAATTATTTGGCTTGCCGAGGATTTTTTTTTTAATAAATATATATATTTGAAATATATATTTTTTTTTATATTTAATAAAAATATTAATTTTAGCATATTTTTTAATTTTTTGATTTGTTACATAACGTTTTTTTGATATTTGAACATATATTTTGCAATTTAATATTTTAAAATAAGCTATCGACGGCTTATTGTCCTGGTTTGAATAAAATTTATTTATAAAGATTTTAAATGGGGTTTTTTTTTTATATAAAAATATAGCTATTTTGTTTATAATAAGAATCATAATTTCAAATATGATTGGCTATAGGAACATAGGAATATTTATATTAATTATAGCTATTTTAATTTTCTTATAAATAATCCCAATAAAACGTTCTAAAGTTCCGTTTTGCTTTAAATTATAAAATATAATTAGTTTTATTTTCTAATCCAGCTTTTTTGCCAGCTATATTAGCTTGGTTAGAAAATATTTTTTGCTATTATTTATTCGCTATTTTTTAATAGTTTTTTAATATTAAGTTTGAATTATTTTTTAATATTTAATTATAGCATTATATGCTTTATTTTTTGCTATATAAAAGTAAATCTATCGGATCGAAAATGCTTTTTTAATAAATATTATAATATATTTTTTTTTTTTTTTTAATGCCTAAGAATATAATTATAACGATGTTAATATAAATTTTATTAAATATTTTGAGATTATTAAGGTTTAGCTTTTTTTTCGTATATGCCGTCATTGCTTTCTTTTTTTTTATAAGAATTATAAANGTTTTAGCTTTTTNNTTTTTTTAATTAAAGCATTTAAAAATTTATTTTTTTAANAATTATTTCTTNATATTNTTTTTAATGTTNTTCTNANNTTCTCAAGTNNTANGNAA
>NCSK02000041.1:0-158051 GCA_002276475.2 Chlorociboria aeruginascens | reverse complement strand
TCACTCCCATTATCAGTCCAGCCCATGAATGTCCACACCGTCCACCACAAGTCCAATGACCCAAAGGAATCCCAACTACCGCACACTAATGCAAGCATCCCCCAAAGCATCGCTGACTGCTTTCCTGGTACACTAACGGCGAGCCTATGTACGAAGAGGTCTTATCCGCAAACCACCCTCCTTTGCATCCCCAACCCACAAACCACCAACCGCAAACCGCAAACCGCAAACCGCAAACCAACCACGAAAATCGGAAAGGACGTGCCAAGGATTGGTGCATGTCCAGGCCCGTGATACATATCCAGCAGCCAAAAGAGAAGAATCGAAAAAAAGTATTTGGATTCCAAAGTCCGAAATCATTGCCATGCATAAATATAGATCCCCCATAAAGACGCATCCCATGCATATGATACGGTATTATATCCCCACCACCATCCTATCACTGTCACCGATAGGATCAGAGAGCACGATTATATCCTATCTCCACTTTCCCCTTCCGACCCCTCGGTTCATTTCCATCCATCCGAGGTAGTCAGTGCTAGTGAGTGAGTGGTAACATGGACAACCCATAAACCTCAATCTTAATAGCAATATCAATACTTACGATCCCTACCTACATCCACCTCCATTTCCATCCCCCCCCTCCCCCCCTTCATCCCAAAGCAGACATTAACATCCCAATTCTGACCATCCCACAAACCCTCCACCCGCTCACACGAAACCCATCCATCCATCCATACGACCCCATATCTCCAATTCGCCAATCCAATCCCCACAATGAAACCCTCTCTAATATAAAGCGGTCCTGCAATGTCAATGTCATCAACATCCGAAAGGGAAAAAATAAGTAATAACAATTCAAATAAGAAATATATCCATCACCATTATCACATCATATTATCCCAAGGAAAGAAAATTTTTTTCTCATCAAATTTTTTTTTTAATTTATTCATTTCATCCAAAACTCTCCCGCATACCTTATCCATCTATCTATCTATTCCCCTTTTTCCTGAAAATCCTACTCCATACTTTCTCATCCCATCACAATCTCTCATTTCTTTTACCTTTCAAATATTACATTGTACCGCAAAAAAAAAAGTTATTGATTAAATACTAAGTAATAACAAGAGGGAGAGAAAAAAAAGTGAGGAATATGGGAATAGAAGGAAGAACTATATATTCATCCCCTAAGAAACTAGCATGTACATTATATTACAAACACAAAATATAAAATACAAATTCAAATATATTATGATATACACTTCTCTCTCCCTCTCTCCCTCTCTCCCTCCCTACCTCAACATCAACACTAATATCCTCTCCCTAATCCCCTTCCCCCTTTCACTACCCCGACTTCTCCCACTGCACCCCAGCCTCCCATTGTGCCAGAGCGGCAGAACTCATCACTAGTCCTACTATTCGAGAGACGCTCTTTGAACATGGGCGTGGGTGAGGTGAGTGGGTGGTTGGTTCTGTGGTTAGGAGTGCGGGTCGTGCTTGGGAGGGATGGGGATGGGAAGGGGTGAGCGATGTATTTATTTGACTTCTATTGCGAGTCTGATTGTAGTATTATTTAGTTTAGTTAGAGCTGGAGGGTGAAAGATTTATTAGGACAGAGGAACGGGATCATATAATTCACTCGAAAGGGAGGAAAAAGATAGTGATCGATCTAGGGACCACCTATGAATTCCGAGGAAAAGGAATCCATTTCCAGGATATAAAAGCCTCGTCAAAGTATGTACAAAATGAATTAATATAATATGATATGATATGACATGATATGATGTAATATATAATGTGTGGATATTTTACCAGAAGGCCCAATATTTTCCCCCTCTAAATTGCCCACGGTCTTTTCCACGAGCCGAATAAGAAAAACGCCCCGTTCTTCGAACTTGGAAAAAAATAAAAAAAAATAAAAAAATAAAAAAAATAATGATAAAATGATAATTCAACATGTTTGCCCTATACAGAGTGCCAATGGGGGTATAGACGCCGTAGCCCGATGCTTTCTCCTCTTCTCTCTCTTTCTATCTATCTATCCAATGCTCACAGCACCCGCAATAGCGATCCCACCGCCATTATCCCCAGTGCCGCTAATCCTATATTCCCAGCCGCTGTCGTCCCATATATATTCGCGGTCCCGCGAGACGTCACAGCGGTCGGCAAGCTGGCGTTGACAAACCCGGGCCCGCATTGGAGATCTATCGCCGTCGCCGCATTCACGTAAGTGCTGCTGATACTCGAGCTTCGATCGGCGCTGGCAGCCTCGAACACAGCCATCGTGTTCTTCAGGCAGGAATCGCACGTCGGTTGGCTGCCCCCCGGCAGCGAAATGTTCAGCGGTAAGTAGTAGATGTAACTGTCGGTCGGGGAACTAGCGTTGGTGACGGCGTCTGCGAAGCAGTAGCTGGAGGTCGAGGGGTCGCGGAGACACGACGCCGTATACAGCACTTTGTAGGCTTCGAGCCCGAGATGCACCGTCGAGACGAAGGGGTTGAAGGTCGAGAGATCACTGCCGCAGTTGGCGGTGCTGGTGAGGTTGCTCGCGAGAGCGGTCATCAGGACATTGCAGGAGAGGAGTGGTGCTGCACATGTCGCGTCGAGGGTTTGCGTCATCCGCACGAGCGATTTCGAGGCTTGGAAGAAGGAATTGGAGTTCTATTTGCTCGAGGTTAGGTTTGGCGGACCAGGGTGACATGGGTTGGCAGCTTACCTGGAGGAGGAGGGAGAAGGGAAGACAGGATTGAAAGGTGCTGTTGTTGGTGAAGGCCGAAATGAAAGATGCACATGAATCGGTGACATTGGCACTGAACCCGCTATCGAAAACCGTCGGTAAAGGAGAGGCCGACCCAGTGGCCGCTGCCAGCGCCATGCTACTTGACGTCGATGCCGTTGTCGATGAAGACCCATCAGAAGTCGAGGAGGAGGAGGAGGAGGAGGAGGGAGGAATGGAGGAAGGATCAGCTCGAGCTTGCAGATCGTTGTGTTCGGTTTCACGCGAGCGACGTTCTCGAACGGGTGCTGATCGATGATCAACCAGAATGCTTCCCGTTAAGAGCAAGCGGGAGGGGATGTCCTGCGGCTCCAGCATCTCTTCGGGGATGTATGGAGTGGCCGTTGCGGAAGCCAGTGCGATGAGGCAGGTGAACAGGATGAAGGTGCATCCCCAAAGCCGTCGCATTGGAAGGGTGTGACGATGGAACCACGTCTGCTTCTCTCCGGGAGCGGTGGTGCTAGGGTGACGGTGACGGCGGTGGTGCGACGAGGAGGAGCGCGGTGCGACCGTGGAAGCATGTTCGGGAGCTTCCCCCGTCACCGTGTACGATGTTCTCGAATGCGTTGGTGCCATGGCAAAGTTGGGATCTCAGACTCGTGGTTCCAGCATCACCATCACCCGCACCTCACCCTCACCAGCACTCGACAATTGCGGTCGTGCCGGGCTCGTGGATCTCGGAAGGCCAGCCTGGGTCCCAAGCCAATCGACGATGTCAATCCCGAGCCGTCGTTTCGATCGGATCCTGCTGCAATGCTGCAATGCTGCAATGCTGCAATGCAGACACTTGGGTGTGCGGGTTTCGACTGGAGGTCGCACAGATCGGGGCCGTCGATATCTCCAACGTCCCGGGATGCGCGGTTGCTGTCCCTGCTCTGGGCCTCCCGCAGCGCGACGTCTCCCTGGAATATGGCTCGCGTCAACAATGAACGGCTGAAGTTGGATCTGAGATTCTCGGTCAGAGAGAGGGGGCGAGGGGGCGAGGGAGAGGGAGCGAGGGAGGGAGGGAGAGGGAGAGAGCGGCGGGTTATGTATATGGGCCGGGGGGGGGTTGGGATGTCATGGAGCCGGACTGTCCTCAGCCATGCTTGGGCGTATGGGGGATATAGGCAGAAGCAGCGGCAGCGGCAGCGGCGAGGGGGCCCCGAAGCATTTATTGCTCTTGGGGCGTCTAAGCCCTTTCGGGCGCCTCTGGAAATGGGAGCATCGTCCACCCTGTGCGATGCGCCGATCTGACTGGCCGCGGCTGCTGCCCATTACCGCCATCTGCGAGCCCACGATATGCACTCGATACGTGCGCCTCGGACGGCCATCACGTGCATCGACCGGTGCGGTCTCTCCGTGGTGTATCTGCATTCTCCGCGAAAACAACAAACGCGCCGGTGTCTGGCCCTGTTCCTGACCCTGACCCTGACCCTGTTTCTTGGTGTTCTTGGTGTTCTTCGTGTTCTTCGTGCTCTTCGTGCTCTTCGTGCTCTCCGATGTGTTCCTTCCGGCCGCACAGCCTTACGACGGGTTCCATTCAGGAACAGGTCCACTCTGGCACCCCAGCCGCCGCCCGGTTCTAGATCGTGGTGTGTCCAGACTGGGCCATGCCGGCCCATGCCTGGCCACGCAATAATCAATAATCCCCAAGCGAAATTATCTATCTGCGTTTCTTGGGAGAGGAGACCAAGGAGGGAGTGTGCGCCGTGGGACGACCGGTGCAACGGTGCAACGGTGCAATGGTGCAACAGCCACGACGGATGCATGTGCATATGGTTGGTTGTGGTCCACCACCTCGATTGCATTCAACCAACGTACAGTCCTTCTCACATGTATCCTGTATCCTCTCCACCTCCTCCTCCTTCCTTCCAGCCCCACTACAGGACCAGCTGGCAGCAACGCCAAAGCCCATAACTGAAGGTGCCAGGAATCCATGAGCTCCACCCACATCCACCCAACGATCGCTAATAATAACACTCTCGTCATCTCCTCATCTCGTCATCTCGTCATGCCCGGATGGTCAGCTGACAGGCCGTCAGCACAATCTCTGATCATGATCGATCATGGTGCTTATGTCGGGTCCACAGAACCTGGTGAACCCGGGGATTAAATGCACGTGATATGTATATGCGATTGCGGGCAGAGACCGCATTGAACCAGGCCCAGATGGTTCGGCATGTATCTCCAGACTCTCCAGACTCTCCAGACTCTCCAGACACTCCAGACACTCTTCTCGCGGGCCGGGACAGCTGTTGTTCCGTCCATAACTTGATCTCAGGATTCGAATCTACAACTACCACGACCACCACGACCGCCAATGAGAACAGAGAAGCGCACGTGAAGTCTGCGTCTACAGCCTTTGTCGCATGTCTGCGTCCAAGGAGGCCAATCTCTGCTGTCCAGTTCTCGCTTCAGCGTGTCAAGGGGATCTTTTGCATTAGCCTGCTCGTCACAACCAATTTTATATTTGGATTATTTTGAACTATTCATAGTGCTAAAAAAAAAAGTTATCAAAAGATATCAATATATATATATATCTGAAAGCAATTCCATTCAATCCTATTTACATTGTATACTCCGGGTTAAGTTTTGCCCTCAGCACCATCTTCCAGATCTCAGAATACGCACGTGATACTGATCGCTTATCGCACGTTTGGCGGATTCGCCCCCCCATGGAATCAGGTCTCCGTCACAACCTATTGTATCGAATGATCTGATGGTGTCAATTTGATCCACCCACTTTCTAGGTTTCAAATTCAAGATCGGAAGCTCGTTTGCAGATAGTGCAAACCGAAGTTCGACGAGAATCCCACATCACCTGATCTAAGATTTCATTCAATATCGTTGGCCCTGTATTACAAATTTGGGCAATTTGATTCGTTTTCTTTCCTTTGGCTTCTTATTGGTGCATAAGAGCAAATGATAGGCCCTCGATGGTCACGGGTCTCTCAATTACTGGGCCCAAGAGCTAAATCTCGAACATTTCAAGCGAGGAGATATATCACCGGCATAACAAATATGAGGCAACGTAGTGTAGTTTCTTCATTTATTTGGAAGCCAGAAGCAGACGGGGGGTTCAAAGTTGCGGTTTTTAAACGGAGTCAAGATGTGTCGACATATCGGTATGTCATCTCATGATACCTTTCCAAGCATCTTTATCCAAGCTCTTAAGATCGGTCACTCATTCAGTGCAGCGGAAAATGGGCAGCTTGTTCAGGCTCGATTGACCCCAATGACGCCTCTCCATTTTCTGCCGCTATACGTGAAATCCATGAGGAAACTGGTCTTCAAATTGACACCGATATAACCCTCCTCCGACGGGGCATGCCCTTCTCACTCCCAGCCCCAGAATTAGACACAGAGTGGACGATTCATCCCTTTGCGTTCCAGCTCACGCCCCAAGCCAGAGAAATCAAAATTGATTGGGAACATACGGAATATCGATTTATCACCCCTGAGGAATTTCAGACGTATGAGACGGTGCCGGATTTATATTTAGGTTTGAAGAGGGTATTGGTCGGGAAGGAAACGGAAGAGAATCTCCGGACGCTGAGAGATGATCATGAGAATGGGGCACAGGCTATGAGTTTGATTGCGTTGGAGATGCTGAGGAAGACGGTGAGCGGGGTGGATCTGAGTGGTGGCAATGGGACAGAGGAATTCTGGAATGAGATCAGGATGGTGGCTTGGCATTTAGCAAAGAATGGGAGACCGAGTATGAGTGCAGCTATTGAGGGCACGTTGTTCAAGGTCCTTGATGAGGTTAAAGTTGGGTTGGAGAACAGAGGAGGTGGGAGGATTAAGAAGGGGATGGAAATGTTCAATTCGCAGTCTTTACGAACTATGATGGAGGAAATCATTGATGAAGAAAAGACCGCTCGAATCCGGAGTAGCGATAGATTGGCGACCCATTTCGTGGATTTCATCTCCAGCCAAACCCGCCATCAAGGAGGAAACTCATCCATCACCATCGTCACACTATCCGCCTCGGGCACAATCAGCAGCTGCCTAAAACAACTAATCCTCTCCTCTGCTGCAACCACAAAAATCAACCTCCGAATCCTTGAATCAAGACCCCTCTTCGAAGGCATCTCATTCACAGCCACCCTCCTCTCCTCCCTCTCCTCCCTCTCCGGGCTAGATCCGCAAACTAGGCAGAACCTAAAAGTCGAAATCCTGACTGATGCCAGCATGGCGTCCGCCGTCCAGTCCGCCGACTATTTAATCCTCGGCGCCGACAAAGTCTCCCCCACCTCCTCCATCTGCAACAAAATCGGCTCGCTGCCTGCCGTTGTTTTAGCTAAAACGCTCAACCCTGCATGCAAAGTAATAGCGCTCTTCAAGACAGATAAGATTGTCGCGCTGGGGAACGAGGCGGAGCATCTCCAGATCGAACATAATGATAAAGAGGAAGTTATAGGGGCTTGGGCCCCGGAGCTGAGGAAGGGGTTGGAGGCTATGAGAGACGAGGGCTGGCATGTCGAGGTTCGGAATCCGTATTTTGAGTGGGTAGATCAGCGCTACATTGATGTTTGCATTTCGGAAGAGGGGCTGATGGGGGATGATGATATCAAGGGGTTTTGTGTACGGAGTGGGAAGTTGGAGGAGAGGGTTTTTGGGGATTTGAGGTTGGTAAATGAGAGAGGGGATGATGAATAAATGGGTAGGATATGTTTGGGTAATAATTAATAAAAGTTATTTTTCAACGTAAGAATTCAAAAAGATTGTTATGGTTTCGGAATTAACTTCTGTTCTTAAATATAATAATTATACTGTTGAACAAATGAATATTTTTACAAAATATATTTAATTTTAAAATTTATTATGATTATTGTAAAACAAAAATCACATAAGAAATGTTTGTATAAAAAGGCAATTGTAAATATAATAAAATCAATAAATAATATAATATTTAAACTAGAAAAGAAACAAAATATATAGAACCGCCATACTACTTAAACAACAGCGGTGACGCGGAAACGCGGTGCGGGTTAATTGCCGTGCTTTTGGATCCGATCTCTTCTACTGTTTCCGTACATTCTATATTTTTATTACATACGAGTAGTTGAGTCAACACTTTGCTAGAGCACTATGCCTACTTTGGCTATGGACTTGTCTTATCGATATAGCAACACAATAAGGAGCTCTAATGGTTGCTGGACGTGTCGACTTCGGCGTAAGAAATGCGATGGCTTTGTTCGCGATGAACAACATCCGGTGTGTGATGCTTGTGCTGCACTTCATATCACTTGCTACTACGACGCGGAAAAACCAGACTGGATGGATGGCGGCACGAGACAGAAAGAGATGGCTGAGCGGCTCAAGGGCGAGGTGAAAGAAAATGCCCATCGCCGCGCGGTCCACATCTCTGGCGACCGCGTCTCCATTACTGCAGCTACAGCAGCTGGCGAATTATTACAACAATTACCCAGTGGATCCAGTGACCTCTCTACTCCTGACATTCCCAACCTTGGGATGAAGCCATGCCCCGAGGCCTCCACTATCCGTCTCCAGCGTGGGGCAGATTGCACGCTGACTAGCAAGAAGGTTCGCGAAAGCATATCTTTCGGACGGTCTGACACTATTCTTCTCATGTTTTACCTCGAACATTTACTTCCCTTCCTATTCCCATTCTACCGCCCTTCTCTCCTGCAAGGCGGGAGAGCATGGGTCTTGGAAATGATGATAAGCAGTCCGGTAGTACGGCAGGCCACCCTATGTCAGAGTTCATATTTCTTCTCTCTCGCGCGGGGAATGGCCAATGGCGATGAAGTTTGGGATACGGTGCTCACGCAGACCAGGGAAGCCTTTGAGGTGCTAAGACAGTCACTACAGGTTATCGATGGCTCTAGTATCACGGAACATCTGCACGGGGCTGTACGAATCATGGCAAGCATTATGCAGGTCCAGCGTTTTGAGATTGCTGTTTTGAGCTTTAAGAACTGCCAGGCACACCTCAATGCCGCTTTGGCTCTTTTCAGACAGCTCCTCGACAGCGCCGACGAATCAGTGGGACCTATTTCGAGCTTCAACAGTATCGTAAGCCGCCTGGGGCCGCCGTCATGGATTTTGCCTGTCCAGAGTGTCCAGGTCCCAAGTGCTGAACAGGCCGCCTTTCGCTTCTCATCTACTCTATTGGTATTGGATGATATTATTGCGAGCACAGTGCTTCAGGAGCAACCTAAACTTTATGAGTACCACCCCAGCCTCCTTGGTAGTGTCGACGACGCCGATCCCACTATCAATCTTGAGGCTGTTGTAGGGTGTCAAAATTGGGCCTTGTTACAAGTTGGTGAGATTGCCGTACTTGACGCATGGAAACAGCGATGTAAAAGAGCCGGAAACCTCGACGTCATGGAACTGGTCCACCGTGCAACACCCATCAAGGAGTCATTGGAAGCTCATCTCACGCAGCTCGAAACAGATCTAGTAATGATTCCGAAAGAGGATATCAACCTGTTGGATGTCTTCACAGCAGATTACTGCCAACAATCAAAATCACCCACGAGCCAGAGCTCCCTGGTAACCCGAGTCTGGGCTCATGCAGCGCTCGTTTATTTACTTGTGGTTGTGTCTGGATTGCAGCCCTCTAGCGTCGATATCCATTACCACGTTGGTCGAATCGTTGAGTTGCTGATGCATCATATATCCCCCCCTGCATTGCTACGCACAATGGTGTGGCCATTTTTCGTGGCAGGCTGCCTCGCGGAACCAGCGCAAGAAACTCATTTTCGCGGAATGGTGGAGGTATTGCAACCACCAAGCGTCTTCGGTACGGTACGTAAGGCACTGGAGATCATGGAGTATGTATGGTGCAATAGGGATACAGGGGATGCTGCCAGCCGTGACATCGCTACGTGCTTTAGGATTCAAGGTGATCTGGTCTTACTTGTTTAGAACAGCAGTTATTCAAAACATTGGAGAAAGACCTTGTAGGTTCATCTGTAAACACATGCAATCCGTATCTAAAACTAGCTACAGAGACCTTCTATTATAATGTGGGGATGCCCTCAAATTACCGTCCAGAAGTTCAAGAGAGGTCATACGCATTTTCAACACTTCTGTTATGTCTCTAGGGTGCTGAATTCCGCCATTGCCAATGATATTGATCTAACAACTATGGACATTCTCTAGATTCTTGTTCCAGCCATGACTTGCTACTTGAATTGGACATAACCCTTGTCCTTCACGAATGTGGCGTGCCACGGCACACTCTCCTCATGGCTCGCCAACTGTGCATAAAACTCGCCATGTGCGGCGCCATCAAGCGCCATCCCCTTGAATTTACCATCCCCGTGACGTTCATCGGCATAAAAGAATCTAAGGAGCCGGAAATGTCAGAAACAGCCTATCGTGGAGATTTCCTCTAAAGTACTCACCGAAATCCCCGGCTTGAGTACACTGTGTCAGCAAGGCCGATCCAGAATGCAGAAGCCGACTTGCCAATGCCTAGATCCAACATCAGTGGCATGGGCACAATGGAGACATTCATGATGTTGCCGGTATATATAAACGTCTTCTTGGTCTCCTTGGGTAGTGACTCCCATCCACGGATAGCCTGCTGCGCTGCGACGTAAGGGCTAATAGTGTTGACATTCAGATCCGCTACGACACTCTCTGCTGCAATCGAAAGAGCGGAGTCCTTGTCGGGAGGGCTCGTGAGAGCCGCTGCGTTGTACACGACAACGCTGGGAAAGGTCTGAAATTCAGTTTGGACTGCATCAAATAGTGCTGGAATTGAGTCTGGTTTGGTGAAGTCTGCCTTGAGCGAGAGGAACCCTTGGTCTGTTTTGATGCCGCTCCCACTCCTAGAGGTAACGGCGACCTTGTAGCCGTTACTGGCGAATTTCTCAGCGACGGAGGCACCGATCCTGGGCCCAGCTCCGAGAATAAGTACAACAGAGTTGGCTGCCATTTTGCTTTTATAACCGATGATAAAAGTGGACCCCTAAAGTGTTGGACTGCAGAGAATCTCAGAGATGGAATGGAAGATGGAGGTCTTTTGGAACGGAAATGCCTTCTATTTTATATTAAGCAGAGTCTCCATTCGCTCACAACGCTGATCCAACAGCCGGCCTCTTTCCGAGGATTTATAATTACACACTAATGGCTCATTCCCATTTTGAGCTGTGGGCTCCAAGGTTGGGTAGGAAGCATAGCATCATATCAATTCAGATCCAGTACTAAGGTAAGTCGGTTCAGTAAGGTAGTCCACCAGAACGATTCATGGGGGCCCACCAGCCGCGCGCGATGATCCACCAAGCCGGAAAGGGAACGTTCTGCAGGCGAGGCCGCGCGCGGCGAACCTGGGCTCCCAATCTACTTCCCCGGATGTTTTGCTATTTATATTCCGAGAGCATTATGGTTGGATACGACTAACGTTAGTTACACGTCAAGCATCCTAGGCTAAGAAACCGGTTGCACAAGAGTAACTCCACCGCGCGCGGGATAGCCTACGCTGCAGGATGTTGAATATCGAACACGCGCAACAAATGATTCAGATGTATTTGTCAACTCGCTGCTTGAGTGTTTGCAAATCATTAATAATGCTCATCGCCGATTGATTCCATAAATCCTCTCTGAGACTTAAGAATCAACGAAAGCCGGGCATGGCGCGTTGAGTTCTTCGCGCTGTCGTCTATACGTTCAGTTATTCTGTACATGTACTTGACTATTCTCCTCCTAAGTTTGTCCATCCCGCTTGTCTACCGCATTGCGCAGTCGTACACGAGCTGCATCTCGCAAGCCACCACCACACAATCAACCACAGTGGCAATTACTATGTCTGATTCCTTATATCCAGATAACCCTTCAAGGACACCCGTCTACTTCTTCGGTATTGGCGGGCCCAACTTTATAGAAAATACGAACCACCGTGCCTATGCCAAACTAGAAGAAGTGGGGCAGGAGATCACAACGAAAGTCAAACCCAAAGCAGTGGTCGTCTTTTCTGCCCACTGGCAAGATGGCCCAACTAAGATCAAAATCAATGTCGCCGAGCAGACGGATATAATTTATGATTTCTACGGCTTTCCGCCGCACTATTACGAACATAAGTTCCCGAACAAGGGAAGCCCAGAGGTTGCTGAAAAGGTAATTGAGAAGCTAGCGGGTGCTGGTATTGAGGTTGTGAGAGTCAAACGAGGCCTGGACCATGGCGTCTGGGTGGGTTTTATAGCTGGTAAGTTATAATTGTAATTCTCTATATTTTAGACGTTCTTGACATTGCCTTGCTGATAAACTTTCTGTACAGCTTTTGATCCGAAGAAAAACCCCTTGAATGTTCCGATCGTGCAGGTTTCGCTGTTCAACAGTGAGGATCCAGATCAACATTACCGCATGGGCCAGGCGCTGGAAAGTCTGCGCGACGAAGGCATCCTCATCATCGGCGCGGGAATGGCCGTTCACAATCTTCGTGATTTTCGCGCCACAAGATCAACCGGCGAGACTATGCCGTAAGTAGACCCTACTAGCAATATCAAGTCCATTTTATGCCTGCTAATACTGTGCAGTTACGCCCTCACCTTTGATGACGCGCTGAAAGAGGCTGCGACTGCGAAACCAGAGGAACGTCACGCAAAGATGCTAGCTTTGATGAGACGGGGTGATGCCAGACAGGCTCATCCTACACTGGAGCATATTCTACCCATTCATATTGCTGCAGGTGCTGCAGGCTCGGATTTGGGTGAACAGTTGTGGACTTTTCCTGAAGGGAGTTTGAGTTGGGCTCAGTATCGGTTTGGTAAAGTTGCAGCGACATGAAGAGTCATATTTTCCGTGAGCAATTTGGACAGGGAATGGTTTAGGTAGACTAATTTCAATACTAGTTTTCTTCTTTGTTGCTAAGATATTTGATGTGTTGTTGAATTTCTTCCCTCGATGCTATGTACCATTTCATAAGTCTAGGTCCTTGGTCTGCGGTTTTGGTGCTGATCACTAATCACCACGTCTAATAATCCGGTGTCTGTATAGGTATATACGGTACGTGCAATCTTTGGCCCTAACCTCATCAGACTTCGAGACGATTTCTTTGCATTTATGGTCCTCGGCTAATACAATACAGAAGCCCCTTTTTCAGGGGTGGTTGATTATTATTCAAGTCCTCGGTAGATTACTGCATCGACAACTCTAATAACGTTATTTAACATCCGATACCTAACTTGGTACTCAACTTGCTCTTTGTGGACATTGCAATCGCACGTAACACTTTCTATATGTCGTAGTTCGGCATTATGTCTCTTTCAATCATGGCCATGGAGGAATTATATAAAGGGGGCGTTTCTTTTCCCTTCCAATCGTTCTTTGCTCACCATCAGATTCGGAAGCATTTAATCAACCTTCAAATTCACAATATCTATTCTACTCTTTATTATTTAAAACCCCTTCAACTATGCAGGCAATCGGCGTATCTCATTACGGACCTCCCTCGAACCTCGAGACCCGTCAAGTTCCCCTCCCCGACGAGCCCAAAGCCCGCGATCTCCTCATTCAGTACGTTCCCCTTCCAATCTCTCTCCATTTCCCCCTCTAACCTTCCACGCAGAGTCAAAGCCCTCTCGGTCAATCCAATCGACACCAAAATCCGCGCGGGCACTTATGACGACGCTCCAGATTATTATGACCACGTGCCTCATCCATTCCACATCGTGGCGCCAGAAGCCGCCGGAGTCGTGCTCGCAGTGGGCCCGGACGTTCAGTACTTCCAAGCCGGCGACTCAGTGTTCTACGTAGCGCTACCTACACGACAAGGCGCGGCGGCCGAATATCAACTCGTGGACGAGCGCACTGTAGGGCACAAGCCGCAATCCGTCGATTTTGTAGAAGCGGCCGTCATGCCGCTTACCTTTGGCACCGCGTGGGAGATGGCCGAAAGACTAGCAATTCCCGAGGGTGAGCACGCCGGCATCCTTATCATCAATGGAGCAGGCGGTGTTGGATCCGTCGCCACGCAGCTTGCGCGTTCTGTCCTGCGGCTACCGGTTGTGGTGGCTACGGCATCGCGGCCGGAGACTAAGGAGTGGGTGGGGAGGATGGGGGCTACGCATGTTATTGATCATCGAGGGGATCTGAAAGCCCAGATTGAGGAACTGCATTTGGATGTTCCGATCAAGTAGGTCTGCCGTGCAGAGTCTCGGCAGAGACGGGCTAATAGTTATATGGTAGATATATCTTCATCCTCGCCTCGACCGAGCAATATCTCTCCGTAGCATCAGACATCTGTGCACCATTGGGCAAAATCTGCTCCATCGTCCAATCGTCGGTCAGTTTCTACGGCACGCAGTTCTTGTCCAAGTCGTTGACTTTTGCCTGGTGTTGGTTAGGGACAAGGGGATATCATGATTATGATAGAGAGGCGCAGCATGTAATGATGGAGAAACTGGCGCGGTTCATTGATGAGGGTAAAATTCACTGCCATCTCACCAAGAGGCTGAGGCTGACGGCTGATGGGTTGAGAACTGCACATGAGTTGATTGAGTCGAAGACTACGATTGGGAAGATTGGCTTGGGTGTTGTTGAGGAGGGAGAAGGTCGGCCTTTTGCTTGAGAGGGTAGCTATCATGTTGTGAATTTCTCGGTGGGAGTAATGAAGACGAGGATACTGATTTTAGAAAACCTTGACATGAAATTAGTGTTTCATTTTATATTTCTCTTGCTTTACAATATCCTCTTACTCGTTGTAAGCTGGTTTGAATAGGAATATGTAAATCTAACACGCAGAGTTACAATTCGCTTGCTTCAGATGTAACCTCAACACCGGTGGCCGCCTCCAGGCTTCGACCTCAAGAACCAATTGTCTGTTTCTTTTCTCCGTTGTGGCTTTTGTTGCATATCTCACCGCAGCGGTGATAAGCGGCCCTTGAGAGATCTTATTTCCACGGGTGATGAGTAAGTAGTACGATGATATCGTATTCGCGTCAAGAAAGGGATTTATTTTTATCTCGTTATTGAATTACGCTTCCTCTTTGCCTGGAATAAATTGAAGTGCACCGGCTGCCGGCTGATATCAAAAATAGGTACCCCCCTGGGGAAAAGGGGGGGGTTTGTCACGTGCAGGCCTTCCCATCCGACGTGGATGACAAAGCAATTCCATGGATTTTCCGCGGAACACGAAACTCGAGAATAAAATCATCCTCATCCACGAAAACCCTAGGAATCATTTAAGAAATTCAGGAGAAGTCTCGCCAATATGAAAAGATCTCTAGATAACCCGGAATCCAGCTCCCACGGGAAAGTACCTCGCAGACAAGATCCTATCTCTTGCACCTTCTGCCGTGTGAAGAAATTAAAATGCGATCGCATGGCACCTTGTTCGAATTGTCGAGCTAGAAAATTAACTTGTAGTTCTATGTGCAGTATGGATTTAAATCCTGCAATTGGAAGTTCGTTAGTTGATTATGGAGCAGGTCGAGATCATACGCCTCAGGGGTTGGGCTCCGCGGATTCTTCGGACCACCAGTCACCCATCCAGGATCGGACGTATGTCTCTACTTACCCCCTCACATTAAATTAGGTTCTAATATGGAATAGGCATGAACGAGGAGATTTAGAATCTAGACTAAGGAGACTTGAAAGCATTATTGCTGCTGGCGGTTTTTCGTCTCAAATTTCGAGCCCCTTGAACTCGAATAGCGGGAGGGATGTAGTGCCTGGTTAGCTTCCATTATATCTGAGATTGACTTATTCGTGACGGGCAGATGCTGAATGCCAATTATAGCTCCCCAGAAACCAGAACTTTCAGGTGAAGAAGTAGAATTCTCAAAAACTGTTGACTTTTTGGAGTCGGACATGTTTGAGTCAACGCCAGGTGCACAGCCAAACGCAAGACTTTCTCCATCACAGCCTTTGTAATATCAAGTACTGACAATGATTGGCAGCCCTGTGCATCGCATAGCTATCTGCCAGACCGCTTTGGCATCACCTTTCTTTCCATCTTATCCCCTAACGAGTCACGACTAGATTTACAACATACTTTGGCTATGCTGCCGCACCGCAATGATTGTCCAGCTCTTCTTCAGCACTATTCAGCTGAAGTTGATTGGATATACCATATAGTTCATATTCCGACTATCGAATCCTATGTTGCGAGTGTCTACACAGCTTTAGAGAACCATCAACCACCCAATTTCGGTCAGTTAGGGCTTGTTTGCACCATATTTGCACTAGCTGCATATTATGCTGGGCCATTTTCAGATCTGCCTCTTGCCATCAAGGAATCGAAAACGTTAGCCTACCGCTGGTTCTCACTTGCTCAAACTGCACTTTGCGCTTCCAATTTTGTGAGTGCGCCAACCTTGGAAACGATTCAAAGTGTAATCTTGATATCTCAACATCTCTTACCTAATATTGGAGCGATCTCTATATTCAAAATTCTATTAACATCTGTGTTACATGCGTCTCGATCATTATCGCTTCATCTTCTCGACTCGCCCGCAAACAAACAGAAACGACAGCATATGCAAGTAGACTACATAGATTTGGAGCTTAAGCGGCGAGTTTGGTGGCAGATAACTTCGACGGACTGGTAAGCTTTATCCCACATACCGTGGTATACCACTATTATTTCTTGGCTTTGGAGATGCCAAAATTCCAGCTAACCTATCTAAGGTTATTGTCTTTCATGGGGGGCTCCCAATCTGGAACCTACACGCTCCATCCACATCACATGAAAGTGGATTTACCAAGCAATGTTAACGATTCAGATATTGGCTCCAAGGAAAATTATGCGCAGCCTCTCGATATCCCTACTGACACGACATACTCCATCTTACGAGTTCACATCGCCGAAATTTCTCGAGAAATCGTCGATGCCGTCGCAGAAGCTGGTTGCGAGTTTGATGATATATCTTATGAACTCGTACTCACATTCGACCGCAAATTAATTGATCTCTTCAATGTTCTTCCTGTTTTCTTCCGCTTGGATCCCAAGAGTCGTATGCAAAGCAAGCGTATAGACAGTGAGCGACCCCTTGTCGCACTTCACCGCAATCTGATCAATTTTGGCATCCACGTAAGATCCACTGGGATAACCCTTTTTGTTATTTTGTCATTGTCTTAGGAGAATGTCTTATTCTTGAAACGTGTTTCGGAAGCAAGCATACTCTCTAAAAACTCCATTTAAAACAGCAATTACTAATCTCTTCGGTGTTCCCAGACAAGGCTATTCAGACTCCACCGTCCGTATCTCGCAAGAGGGTCTCGTGATCCACGATATGCTTATAGTCGAATGGTCAGCCTCCGATCTGCGCGGACAGTCCTAGAACTTGGAAAGCTCTTGATTGTTGATAAGGCTCATGTCGTAAAACAATGGGCAATAGTTCATCATCTCCTGGTTTCCACGGTTATCTTACTGATGGATTACTCTTTCAACCGTGACGATCCAAAGGCGAAGGAACGGCAAGAAGAGATTATGGAATGCTTTCGAATTATCGAGAGTTGTGAGAAGCAAAGTGTGATGGCACAAAGGGGTCTCAGCCGACTTAGGGAATCATTTTCTAAAGGTTCGGAGAATAAATCCTCTCAAATAGTTCCAAAATCTTCATCCAATTCTACCAACTTCACAATCGCGCAGCCTGAATACAACACTCAACACGATACACTCCGACTAGACACAAATTCAGAGTTTCAAACGCAGAATAGCTATCTTCCATCTACAGGGGCTAGAATGGATGGTTCCTCCCTGTCGAATCAATGGACGAATGTCGATGACGGCGTTTTCTTCGAAAATCTCAATTTCGATGTGGATATTGATAACCACGATTTTGCTGCTCTATTTCAGGATATGGAGGGGGGTGAGCTTATGTATTGAGGGTCTGAAAGGGTTGCAAAAGATATAGAGTGGAACAAAGGCTGAGAGTAACATTTTCATGGCATAACTGAGAACCGCACAATTCTTCCGACCGGTCTTTTATATACCCCACAATTCTATCAACTCAAAATTGGAGAATTTACGCAATCATAAAAATAAAAAAAGAATCGCCAGAAATTTTATCCGTTGCGGCTGTCCAGGGGAATGCGGTCCGATACACCCCGCTGTCGGCTATTATATTAAATGCAGGCCTCCCCGCTATACAATTTCAGCATGAATCCTCCACGGAGGTATTAGGTCCGGGATTGTTCTTTCAATGAACTATAGTCAGAAAATGTACAAGTTATTTGTGGGAAAACTCCTTTGCACATTTCTTGCTCTCTCTATTGAGTGACCCTGTGTCGTGTCGGGCATGCATATTATGTGTCAAGCAACTTGCTCAAAATCGCTTCACCCGACGGCAGACGGTACGATGTGGCGAGCTTAAGGTTCTGAGCTCTGACGGAACTATATATGAATAGCGACACATCTTCCTAGATCTCTCAGCTCCCAGATTGCAAATACAGACGACCAGTCCGACTATCAAACGACAGCCACATCTTGGTAGCTATGAGGACAATTCAGGTACTTCCGCTGCTTCTCGCAGCCGCACCTATTGAAGCTGCTTTCTCTTGGGCGAGTGTAAAAACTGGCGGAGGAGGAGGCTTTATCCCAGGCATCGTCTTTCATCCAAATACTAAAGGAGTTGCCTATGCTCGCTCAGATATTGGTGGAATGTACAGACTGAACTCGGACGACAGCTGGACTCCTATTTCGGATAGCATTACCCAAGATGCTACCTGGTAGGAGAATCTCCTAGGTGGCAAGGGGCTACCTTACTAATAGCTTCTAGGCATAACTGGGGTACAGATGCCTTAGCGGTGGATCCACAGAACGCAGACGTGGTTTATGCCGCCTTGGGCATGTATACAAATAGCTGGTATGTTTGATCTTTCGGGGTTTGTGACAAATTGACAGGTAGGATGTACATAGGGATCCAGCCAGTGGCTCCATCGCAAAAAGCACGAATCAGGGAAGCACGTGGACCTTCAGCAACCTTACATTCAAGGTAGGCGGAAATATGCCTGGTCGAGGCACTGGCGAGCGCCTTGCTGTTGATCCCGCGAATTCAGACATTATCTACTTTGGAGCTCGCAGCGGCAACGGTCTCTGGAAATCGACCGACGGAGGAGCAACATTTTCGAACGTGACCAGCTTCACCAACACGGGAAGCTATCGCGAGGACCCTTCTGATTCCACGGGACTTGAAAGCGACATTATGGGTCTCTTATTCGTTACTTTCGATAGCACCTCAGCAATTACCAACGGGGCAACATCTCGGATCTTTGTTGGTGTTGCGGATAACACCACTGCTTCTGTCTATGTATCTACAAATGCTGGGTCTACCTGGTCACCTTTAGCAGGACAACCAGGGGAGTTCTTCCCGCATAAATGCAAATTGCAGCCCACAGAAAAGGCACTCTATCTAACTTACAGCGATGGAATTGGCCCGTATGATGGTACCAATGGTTCTGTGTAAGTAACTTCCAGGAGGGAAAAAAACCTAATCGAGCATAGCTCATAATAAATACTCCCGAAATATCCAAAAGGAATAATTGCTAACTCCTTGTCACAGATGGAGATATGATCTGACCACAAGTGTATGGACGAATATCACTCCAGTTAGTGGTTCTGACCGTAATCAATCCTCTTCTTTGTTTTAGCTACTTGATCTTGCTATGTTGCGACGTTCGCTTTGCGTTCCATCTCTTTTGACTCGTTACAAAATTATGGTACTAATTTGTTGAAGTCTACTTTGGCTTTGGAGGACTCGGTGTCGATATGCTAAAGCCTGGATATCTCGTGGTAGGCGCCTTGAACTCATGGTGGCCTAATGCTCAAATTTTCCGCTCAAATGACTCGGGTAGCTCTTGGAGCCCCATTTGGGAATGGACTAGCTATCCTAGCATGAATAACTATTATGGTTTATCGGTGAGTACAATGACTTGTCACTACGCTTGAGCCATTTTCTAGGGGCAGAATGAAGTTATGATGCTACGGTCTCACTGGAGTTTAGCTAATAGTTTATAGACCTCGAATGCACCTTGGATTGAAATCAGCTTTTGGGATGTTGCCAATGATGAAACTTTGGGATGGATGATTGAAGCCCTCGAAATTGATCCATTTGACAGCGACCATTGGCTCTACGGGACCGGCCTGACGATGATGGGAGGTCACGACTTGACCAGCTGGGATACCACCCATAATGTCTCTATCTCAACTCTAGCTAATGGCATAGAAGAAATGTCTGTTCAGTCACTGAAATCCATCCCGGGTGGCTCTGAGTTACTGGTCGCAGTTGGTGATGATAGTGGCTTCACCTATTTGTCGTCTAGCAGTCTCACAACTGCACCGGCAACGGGATGGATGACTCCGGAATTTACCACGTCTACTGACGTTGACTATGCAGGCCTCACAGTGGCTGATGTTGTCAGGTCAGGGAACTCTGCGGGGACACAACAGCTTGGAGTCTCCAGCGATGGAGGAAGCAGCTGGAGGTAAGGGGATCCTGGTTCAAATATTTTGTTTCTTCTCATCTGAGCCATCTCCCATGGAATAATATTTGCTCCAGACCGGCTCAAATCCACTTAATATAGTAGTTTTACTAACTTAGCTGTGAATAGTATTGATTACGGATCGGATACTACAGCATATGGCGGCACAGTAGCCTACTCTGCCAGCGGTGACACTGTTTTGTGGTCCACAGCGAGCGAAGGAGTTCTGCGCTCTCAGTATACTGGCAGCTTTGCCAGTGTAACAGGTCTACCTGCTGCTGCGCTCATTGCTAGTGATAAGCAGAATGACAACTATTTCTACGGAGGTAGTGGCTCGACCTTTTATACCTCCTCGGACAATGGACAGACCTTCGCCTCCGGCGAATCTCTCAGTGGTTCCAGTCAGATCAACTTTATTGCCGTCCATCCGGCAGTTGCTGGACAAGTATATGTGAGTACGGACGCCGGCATTTATTCTTCCACCGACTTCGGCTCCAGCTTCACACTCTTGACTTCTACTCTGACCAACGTTTATCAAATTTCCCTCGGCGTTGGCCCCGGGTCTACGTGGTACCTCTACGCCTTCGGAACCGGATCTGCTGGCAACAAGCTCTACGGTAGCGCCGACGACGGCAATACATGGACTGATCTCCAAGGTGCTCAGGGTTTTGGCGCCATCTCAAGCTGTAAGCTTGCTGGTAGCGGTAATATCGCAGGTCAGGTCTATGTTGGTACCAATGGACGTGGTGTTTTCTACGCCAAAGGCACGCTCACAGGCTCTAGCGGTTCCACGAGTATAGCCGCATCAAGCTCCACAACTGTTAAAGCTACATCTGCGAGTACAAGTCCGAAATCGTCATCCACCATTCCCACCACTACGTCTAAATCGACAACGCTAAGCACCACGACCCGATCTTCGACCGTCTCGACCTCGACCGCCTCTTGCACTGCTAGTGAGTATTCGCAATGCGGCGGCTTGGGATACACTGGTTGTACGAGTTGCATATCTGGATATTCTTGCAAGGTTCAAAATACGTATTATTCGCAGTGCATATAAGCGGAATCTTAAAGCAGGTTCCTGATTCAAGGTATGCAAGTGATGGGGTATAACCTATAGTTAACTGTATATTAAATTATCGAGATTTTGTACATACCGATAATGATGCTTATTTTCCAACTCCTGGGTACAAATTTCTTTCTTCTTTCTCTTTCTTCTTCCCCCCCCCCTTCCGGTTCCCCTTCCCTAATCTACAAATTTATTAATGATTTTTCTTTGATTCCCTACACTCAATGTTTCTTAATTTGTACTAGTGTACTAGTAATAGTAAGACATTGGGTTCCGGGCATTCAACATTATAATGTTTATTTTTTGTTTCTTATTGTTCCTAGGAACATCCAAAACTGGGCACAAAGGATCTTTAAAGATGAATTCAACGCTCTTTGAAAGGAACGAATTCTCTTTATTGAAATTTACTTCATTGTATTCGTATATCCAAGCCATCCACGAACAAAGCTATTATTCACTGCATGTAAACACACGAAACATTGTAGTCAACACCTCTCCCAATGTTTATATAACCTTAGTCCACAATTCATTTTCCTTTCCAAACTTTTTGCTTTCTCTCACCTATTTTTGCAAGCACAAGTTCTTTACAAAACCAATACGCACTTTACCAATATCAACCCAACCATGTCCTACTCCGACACCTACGACCCCGACTTCCAAGTATGGGACGAGGACCCCAAATTCACAGCCCAGAAATCCCGCGCCGCACAAGTATCTCCTCCCCTGTCACCCACAGCCCGAAAACGCGACGAGAAAGCACGGCTGGCAGAAGTGAGAGCAGAGCGGGAAGCTATTGCCGCATGGAAAATGGCTGCAGACGAGGCACGTCAAGCTAAAAAGGCCACAAAAAAAAAAGGCTATAGAAGAGCCTACAGAAGACGAGGCCACGAAGAGAAAACGAGAAAAGAAGAACTCTAAAGGAAAATGGAAGCAGAAAAGAGAAAAGCCCAAAGCTAAGAAACCCTCGGCGGAGAATTTCTACCGCAACGCCAACTTCAAACCAGCCCCTGGGTCTAGCTCGACCAAGTCAGAACCCGGGTCTTGTAAAGCCATGCCCTTCCCCACAACAGACCACACGATGTCGGTGTACACCACGTGGTCTATTCTCTGCACGCACTTTTTCTCCGACCCGGCAGCCCCGTTCCCTCAAATCCCGCGTCCGGTTGGGCGGAGCGAGGGGATAGGATGTATGCGAGGTGATGAGCTGGGCGTGTGTCAGCATGATATCCTGCGCTTGCTGAGCGGGGGGGGGATGTGGGCAGGCGAGGACGAGAGGGAGAAGTGCTTGAGGAAGGAGAGGTTGAGGTGGCATCCGGATCGATTTTTTGGGAGGTCAGAGGTCGATATGCTGAAAGTGAAGGAGATGTTTCAGTTGTTGGGGTGTTTGATTGAAGGCTGATCGATTATTATTAGCCTGAGATTGGACGCTGGAGTTGCAGTTTTGGGATTGCCTTTTTCTTCTTCTCCTTTTCTAAATCATTTTTGTATGAATCATATAATGCATTTTTTCTAGAAGCCTGACTTTATAATGCAGCGCCTCGACGTAATTCGATTTTCTAACTTCCTTCGAACCATGATAAAATTCTACTCCCTCGAAAACCTGGCCGAAAGCCTTCTATAAACGGCACCCAGAGCTGAAAGCGGTGCGGATAATAACTCTAAATTGGGAGAGGCATAATTATCAGATTTATAATAAATTTTGCAAAAAAATAATAATTTAAATTATAATTATAAATTATTAATCAAAATCTTAAATTTTTAACTTAAACTTATCGAAATAAATATAATATTAAGCTCTTAACTTATTTTGCTTAATTATTAAATTTGAATCTAATTGAAACATTAAAATATATTAAAACAAAAAATGCATTATCGATAATAAAATAAATTAAATTAAATTAATTAAAAAAAAATAAAAATAAAAATAAAGCAAGATTATATAAAAAGAAATTTAGAAACGAATAAATGAAATGCCAAAGAGATGTACAAAGTTTATTAAAACTGGTGAAGCTTCTACTAAGAGCATGTTATAATAAAATTTAATAATAATATATAAATAAAGAAATAGAGGCGGCGACAGAGGAGCTTGAAATATGGGAAGGCGAGCTTGACAGGCTGGGAGATGACCTTCATAACGTAGATCTAGGGGATCTTGAGGAGCTCCAGGAAGAGAGACAGCGTCTAGAAGAGCAATAGTCCCTTCTGCAGGTATACCATAGCTTAGTAATGTATTTGGCTGCTCGGGTTCTTGCTTTTCTCTAGACCGCTAGCCCGGAGCGAGCCCATTTTCCTCCATGTATTGAGTGAAGCGTTCCGAGTCCCTTAATCGTTGTTGTACGTCAAGGGACATATGGCCGCCCATGGCATTGCACTTAAAAAAGTGGCTGACTGCGTCCTCCCGAGAGCCTTGATAAAACTTGGGAAAGATCCCCTTATAGTATGTTTTAACAAAACAACTATGATGTCGGAGCGCGACGGCTAAAGGCAAGTCAATTCGCTTTGGGAGAGTCCGGCCCCATTCAGAAGCAAGCTGGCGGCCAGGGACCGATTTATTCGCTTTAAGGGCGTCGTAAAACCAGCGGTATTCAATCATATATTCCAATCCCGACACGCGATCCGGAGGAAGTCCTGCAAGCCAGGTAGGCGGCAAAAAGAACTGCAGAGGCACTGTACTTGCCCATTCCCAATCGATTATGCCTTGAATCTGCAGGTCCTCGTCAACTATAATATTAGACGGACGGAGATCTGTATGAGTTAACACGAAAGGACCGTGGTTTAAACGAGCGTTGATACAACCAGATAGTCTCCCCTTTAAGTCCTCTAATCCAAATATCTCGAGCTCTATACCCTTTTGAGACAGCTTATAGGCCGGGAGTTTATACTTCTGGTCTAAGAGAAGGTGTTGATAAAGGACGAAGTCGATAGCAGATGCGAACTTAGCCGGCTGGATAGATAATTCTCGGTTTTCGATTTGCAAATCGTTTAGTTGTAAAGAAAGCAACGGACCGACCCAAGGAGTAGTCCCGCCATCTGGGTCTGGCATTAACGAGCCTGCATAGGCAAACTCTTGCTGGCGTAATTGGGCGAAGAGATCAACGAGCTGCGAGTAAAAGTATTTCCTTTGCTCTGGAGTTTTCTTCCTAAAAGCCAAGATATCTAGCGACTGGCCGGGGATATAGCTGTGGATAATGTAGGTATGTCCAGTGGGGTTCTCGTCGACAGTCCCACCGCGGCCGAAAGCGTAGATATAGGGTACGGGTATCGTGGTCTTGGTTTGGAGATAGCTATCGCTTGGTTAGACCCAATTTAAGGGCAAGGTTAAATATCAAGATCGATTTACCGGATCGTAGCAACTTCGCTCTGGACTTTGTCCCAGACATTGGAGATAGAAGGCTCTAAAGGGATCCTCACAACCCATTTGGTGCCGTCCTCAAACTCGACGAAGTAACAGACATTATAGCTCCCATTCACAGGATCTCGGAACATATGACAGGTCTTAGACGAATTGTGCTGGGAAGCTAACTTGCAGACAGCATCTGGGTCGATAGAGGCAATAAAGACCTTCAGGCGGTTTTCAATTTGCTCGGCAGTTGGCGGGTAATTGGCCACGGGTTGATGAGCCATATGGTTTTATTAAAACAAGATTCTGGACTCTTGACGCCAACAAAACCAGAAAGATAGGCAGAGGGCGTGAATTCCTGTGCTGATAGCGAAGTTGATGCAAAATGGTTGGGCAATAGGAATCTTGCTCACGATGATCGGACATGGGTTGGCAAACACGGCAGACGTTGCAGACGTTGCAGATGCTGTTGTGCAGTGGTAAGTTTCTTTCAGAATAGAAAACAAACGTTGCAAATGCGAGTTCGTGGCCCGTGCACTTTCCACCGACCACGAAGTAAGTCAAGTCGATTACCTCCATCTTGTAGCAGAGAGAATTGCAACACAGTTGAAGCAATACTGTAGTAGTGTAAAACGAGAGTAGAAATTTTATATGCAGATATTTGAGAGCATCCTTCATTGTGCATCTCTATCTCGAATGATTTATCCATACTTACGATAACACATCTATCCTCTGCACTCCCTACTACAATATCCTGTAGTTCAGACTCTATTTTCATACTGTGATGTAATATGTAATCTAATCTGGACCTTACCTGCTACCCTAGGCATTTTCCTCGGTTTCTATCCAAGGCTGGGTATCGAAACATCGATCTCATTGGTTGGTGAGACCCTGGTGTTCCTGTGGGCTATGGGTGCTCTATACTTTACACCGGCAGTGAACTGATCTTGCCAGAAAAGGGTGAGCAACCATAAAGTCACGGCGACATTGCAGACCAGGAAGAACGCAAGCTCTGAGTATCGAATACTCTGTGCCATATTTCGTCTTATATTGTGGGTGTTGCTTCCCAGTCATCAACGAGGTGAGAAGAGAATGGATGCTGAGAAGCCGGTTTTCGAAGCTTGATTTGACCATCGGCTTTGACAGCATTGATTATGGAATTTGTTTCTGACTTGCGTATCGTCCCCGCTTCTTCCAAGTCCATCCCATCTTCGCCTTGTCTTGCCGTCCTATTTGCCAATGTTGTTTGACCATTGGCCACTTTCACACCTTTCGTCACTTTTGTGCCTTTGACGCCTCTGCACCTGGGTTCCTTTTTGCATCTCCAGCCTCGTCTGAATTGGCGCCATCTGAAGCAATATCCTCGTTTGTATCTTTAACAGCACTTGTCTTGTTCTTTTTCTTCTCTGCCTTACGATTAGCAGCAGGAGTTTCGATCTTCTGGATTTCGATCCACTGCCGCATGTCGATCCTCCTGTACTTTGTAAACGCATAAGACAATATACTCCTTTTCGGCCACTCCCTCGCCCTTTCCCTCACAGCCTTTTTTACCTCAACCTCCTCGATCTTGTCCTCCTTGCCCATCTCCTCGTTGCTCTTATTCGCTATGCCCTTGTCCACTGCCATTTTATGCTCCTGATGCGGGTCAATAACCTCTATTACCCTCGCAAAAACCATCGTATGCTTCCCCACCGACAACATTCCTTTCTTCTCATCTTCTAATACCCCCTTCTCTATAATCTCACATCTCAAAACCCAAGCTATAGCCTCACTTTGCAGCATCGGCAATGACAATTGCCATTCTCCCCCGTTCATATGGAGATCTTTTCTGCTTACCCCAAATCCTATTTCCCCACTTCGCCCAGAAAAAATCATGCCTTGGAATGGACCAGGACGCGTGAAATGGTCTGCGATCGCGGCACCTTTTTCCGTGGCATGCAGAATATGGATGAGAAAGTTTCCGGAATTCTTCAACGCGGACAAAGTATGGGAAGGTCGCATGATATTGAATGTTATGATTGGAGAGGGGTAGAGTGATGCCATTTGAAAGGAGGAAAGTGTAATGCCCCATAAATCATTCTCAATGAATTTCGATTGACCTTTTATTTGGCGACGGGGGTACTGGTAGGTGGTGGTAAGGACTACGACAGTGTGAGGGAGGTTGCGCATAACACTGCGGACGGGAGCGGATATATCTGGGATCTGGGTGGCTGATAGTTCTTCTGAGGGAGATTGAGAATTGCGAGGGAGTTCGGTATGGAAGTGCTGTGCATCATCTACAATTTAACGTCAATATACAGCATTGCCATACTAGAACTATACTCACATCTAAGAGAGGTCGCACATCCTATCTTCGACCATTGATAGAATATCCCAAAGAATCTGCCAGCAGAACTCGATTGTAGAGTCGCAGTTTTAGAGGCCAAACAAACTCCATTTCGAGGAATCATTGAAATAGACTTGAGACAAGAAAAATAAGAGGATCAATTGATGCATTAAAAACAAGGAGGAATGCACGCAGAGAAGCTGGGTTATCAAAATGATTTGATGTTAGATGCGGCTAAGAAATTATATTCCCTGCGCTTCTGGTTGGCTTCGACGCCGGTATAAATTTCTAAGTAACTCAACCTCAACTACAATCCAAACCTCAAATCCACATAACACATCATGGCCGCAAATCTACCAAGCCGCACTCTACTCCGGCCCTCCCTAAACCCTTGCAAATCTCTCATCACCCAACAAATCCGGCACGCTACGCTCCTCCGCCGCCCAATCCGACCATATACCTTCACGCAGCTCATAACCCTCTCCGACGGCTCAACCTACACAGTGCGCACGACCTCTCCGCAACCCGTATTCAAATCAACGAAAGACTCGAGAAATCACCCGTTATGGCAGCCTAGTCTCGATAGCTTAAGGAATGTGGAGAAAGATGAGGCGGGGCGCCTGAGAGCTTTTCGGCAGAGGTTTGGACGGGGCTGGGATCTTGAGGGCGCGGAGGACGAGGAGGGGTTAGAGGGTGAGGAAAGGGAGAAGGAGGATGGATTGATGGATTTGATTAGTGAGGCGAGTGAGGGCATGAATAGGAACGCATTGGTTGACGGGAGGGGGAAGAAGGAAAAAAAATGAGGGGCGGGATTGAATATTGGGTTCTTAGAAAAGGAACAGTGACTGCAAATCTAATGGTATTGGATGGGGAGAGCACGAGGCTCAATGTGTTGATATTGTACAATCAATTAAGTGGATATCAAAAAGGAGTGAATGGAAGGCGTTCTAGACTGGAATTATTCTATCTACAATTACTACAGTAAGGTCCAAGCCCAATGCCAATATTCATAAATCACCAACTGGTGATATTCTCAATTCTTCAATTGCCCCTCCTTATCTTTGTTGCGTGCTGGTAATCAAGCAGGTAAATCAATCGTCGTCATCATCAGCCAAAAGAGCTTGCGCTTGTGGATTTGCGTTGGAAATCGGGCGTGCAGCTTGTTGGATGGGAGGCTTGTAGAATACCTGCTCGTCTTCCTCCGCATCGAGTTGCATAAGAAATGTTTCCCAAAGCTCAATAAGCTAGTTCGTATTATTAGTCAACAATTTTTAACAATATAAGTATAGTACTCACTTCTTTTTGTGCTTCCACCGCACTCTCCAAGAAAGTCTCAACAGCACTCTTGAAATCTTCAACTTTTTCGCGCTCAAAACGCTCAAGTTCTCCTCTCATTAAACGACCCATATCCTCAAAAAGAAGTCTGGCTTGATGAACCTTCCGTTCAGCATCTGCTACTTCGGCCTGCATTTGAGTTAAACGGTCCTGTTGAGTTTTGCCTTGGCGTAGGAGCTTCTCTTGTGTCGACTTGCGCTTCTGCAATTCTGATTCGGCAGAATGCCATGAATGATATGCTTTTTGTCGTGAAGCAAATGCTTGTTTAATGCTTCCAATCAAGCGAATGTACTCGTCAATAGTAATACCCAAGGTTAAAACATCTTGTTGTGCTTGCCGATCATATAATTCTTTGATTCTGATTTGTAGATCTGAAAGACCTTCAAGCGGGCCGGAAAGGGTCGGTGAAAGCTCAACGGTAGATAGAGCGTGAAGGGAGGATGAGAAATCTCCAGCTGCTTCGGCAATTCCTTTGCGTTGAGTGACTACTACATCCATCGCCTTGAGTAGGCCTTTCAATTGATTCTCTAGAGCGTCTAAATAGATTCGGCGGTCATGGAACCACTATAATAATCAGTCAAACTCCATGAAAAGACATTCTTTACTCACATCATCTTGTTCAACAAATTTGCCGCCTCCACCGACAGATATTCCAAGACCACTAAACATGCCTTTGCTCTCGCCAAGACCCGGCTCTTTTCGTTCTTTATGTTTAACATCCACATTGAATGCCTCGCTCTCCAGGAACAACTTCAAATCTCCATCATGCTGAAGTGTCGGATGCGCTGCAGTTTTGTTAAGCATTCGCTCCAGAGCGGCTCTTCGTGATTCAACGAAATTGCTATCAAATCGCCCAACGGCCTGCTTCTCCGGAGGTGGTGGAACTACAATGCCAGGGTTGTTTCCGTGCAAAGAATTATATAACCACAAAAAGTCTCTATATCTTCTAGTGACAGAGAATTCAGGTTGACGATAAGCTTTTGACGAGGTCTAGGTAATTAATCGTAAGTACTTTATACCTTTCGGGACTTCAGTAGTACTTCCTTACCTTAGTCTTGACTAGATAGACAATATGTGAGCTTGTAAGATCACCAACTTTATGAGGATCCCCCACGCTGATTTCGAAAGAAGGCTTCGCAGCTTGCTCTACGCTGACACTAGGTTGGGTATCTCTTCGAGCTGGAGCCCCTGGAGATGGTTGTACAGGAGGTGGTATTCGTGGGCCAGCCGGAACCTCAGCATTATCGTTCAAATCTACTGAGTCTAACATGCTCCTACTAATAGAACTTTGCGATGATGCTAGAGGTTGTCGTAAGTTTTGAGTTACGGTCTGTTCCTTTTGGGGAGGCGCTGGTGGCGTATCAATCTGTGAAGTTGGCGCATTGTCTCCTAAAGGTCCTAAAGGTCCCAAAGGTCCAAGGGAATCATCCAAAGCTTCAAGTCGAACCACTTGTCCGCCTGCGCGTCTGGGGGTTCGAGGAGCTCGTCCTCCTATGGGGGATTTCAGAGTTTGTATTGATGCAGCATCAGAGGGCTTTGGTTGAGAAGCAGGTTCTACAAGATCTGTTAGAACTGATTCCAAGTCTTAAGAAGACTACTTACCTGGTTCTGCGAGGCCGGATCCTTCTTCTGGCTTTGCATTGGCTTGCGTTCGCGATGGGACATCTGAAATGTAGATTAGTATTGTCTTCGTAGCGTCGATGATTATTCGACTCACCGCCCCAAGGAGAGTCTCCTGCATCTCCCAAATCCATGTCTGCGATTGTAGGTGATAGAGTAGAGAGAGGATAGGTACAAATGAGCTCTCACAGCTTGAAGTGGAGTTGCTTGTGATCGGAAGGTCGGGGCCTTTCCGCCCCGAAATGCAAAGACTTGGATTCTGCGCCGCACCGACCAATGGGAAGCTGCGTCCAAAACATCGAAGATATAATTTATGACGGGTCAATGACTGAAGCGTATCTGGAAAATAACCCGGATACATATATTACGGGCTTAGATAGTATGCCATTAGATACAGTGACACCAAATCCACATTTATCTCATTGCTTGTGCATGCTGATATGAATCACTATCATTCTAGCTGTATCTTCCATCATCCAATCTTCCAAATTGAGCCAGCATTGTCTCTTCTAGGAGTATTGGCACTTTAAAGGATAGTTCAGAAATGATATTGAACATCCCTCCTTGATCGATGTGCCCTCGCTCCCCGGAATCTTCAAAATCAATATATCTACTACTAATCTTCCGTCAAACCTCCATTTTATCTTCATCTGCGCCATCCACCGACGTTGACACTCCCTTGGATGTCCCATTTTCCAGCCCTTCCAAGAATTTTAGTGATTTCGCCCATAATTCTGCTTCCATATGTCTTTCAACCCTCCCACTACGGCTGTTCAACCAGCCAATATCGAGTTTACCCATACCACCTTCAGCAGCGGCCGCAGTGGTTGGTACTGCGGTATTCGAGCCAAAGCTGAGGACATTTGCACCAGACTTTGGCACTTCCATTCCAGGATAAGAGTCTTGGCCATCGACCTTCTTCCCCTTTGCCTTTTCTGCAGGTATAATATCCGCTTCCTCCAAGCCATATATTTGCCGCCGCAATCTTATGTCGACCGATTGAAGTGTCTTCAGGTAGGAATTTGATGCAGCTTTGAATGCTTCGCGTTGGTCTGCCGGAGAGAGATCAGACGTTGATTTGGAGACCGAGAGAACTTGAATAGCTAGTCCGGCTGAGTGTAGGAGTTGGGTAACGCTCTATATAGAAGTAAGAGAAGTGTACCTTGAAGGTGCTTAATTTGACAGACCTTGTCAATGTCATTAAGCTGCTTGATATGTTCAGCTTTTGTGAAAGGGCGAAAAGAATCCTCATTTTCAGGTCCTTCATGTAACTTAGACATTTTATGGATCGGGTCCAGGGTTCGAAGGTCTTTTCTTCTTTGGTGATAGAGATTTGTTTGATATGTTCGTTGGTCAAGCAAAGAGATAGGCGGGTGCCGGGGCAATGTAGATTGCGGCATTTGGGGCATTTGAGGCTCTGCGGGTGGATGCATTAGCGTCTTCCAACATATTTGATCTTCCGGACCCCGACCTCCATCCATCATCCTCTGTCGACCAGACCATCTACTGCACAACACCATATTGACATCTGGACGTTTAGCAAATCCAAAGAGCAGATCTAGTAAAACCGAGCATTGTTGGGAAGAGCAACAGTAAGAGAGGTCGACCCAGACGACGCCGCCCACCATGTCAAATCATGCGCCATCGAACACAGGAAATGGACCTGGGAGCGCTGGAATGGGAATACAGCAGGGAACCCAGGGATCTGCTACTCCTGCTCAAAATATGTCTCCGCAGAATTTAAACCAAATTGTAAGGGCATTGCGATATTTCCATTGTTACACAAATGAGTTGGGAAACCCTTTATCTGCCATCTGTTCCGGGTCAATCAAGCTGCTCTTCATGCTGCGTTGTCCCCGAGGGGCATTATAATGGATTTCATATCACGTGTTCTTGTCGCGAGCGACCGACTTATCCTTCGCCGTGATGAGAATTCACTGTTGTAACGATCCATCATCTTCTTTACTGGCTTGTTCCCTTCCCATGTCATTTTTGTATTCACTACTGTCAAAATGGTTCGGTTTTTTTTTTAATCCGCTTACGGGCGAAATGTGGGAGCAGAGGCGAATACACCTCAACTTATGGGATCATAGACTCTGGACATTTCAGAGACTCTTCCCACTTCCATATGTTCATCCTTTACTCCCATCTTCTAATGCTCTGGTACTCATTATTTTGCCCCAATTTGCAAAAATGTCTCGTGTTCTATCTAACAATGCTAAGCTCAAGAAACAGGTCATTGAATATCTTATCAAAAAAGGATACAGCAGAACGGAGCAAACACTACGACAAGAGTCTTCCAATGTTGACAAGGATGGAAAGCCAATTCGGCATCGAGTCGAAGATATTGGCAATGGAAAATATGCAAAAGCATTTCAAATGTTGAGTGCCTGGATCGACCAAAATCTGGATATCTATAAGGTGATTTCCCACTTCCGATACCTCAGCCACACCCACTAATACATTCTGAAGTACGAACTCAGACGCGTTCTGTGGCCAATATTTGTATATTCTTTTCTAGAGCTCATTGAGGCTGGACATTCCGAAGATGGACAAACCTTCTTTCAAACATTTCAAGACCGCTTCGAGCAGATTCATGCTGATGAACTTCGAATCTTCGAAACAATCACTCTTCCCCAACACGTTTCCGATAATACCACGACGAAGCTTTATAGGAATAATAAGTATCGCATACCTCTTAACACCCATGTCTACTTCAATCTTATGACATTTCTGGAATCAAAGAGCGCTGTCGGTGGATCTGTCATCATTTTCTTGCTTTCATGTCATTGTGAGGTGCGAGAAACATCGAGGGGGCCAATCGATCAATACAGCTTCGAGGCCATTATCTACAAAGCCCACCACACTGATGGCGAAGATTCAGATTTACAAGAGGGCATTCCAGGAGCGTTCACGGGTGTTACAAATCAAGATATCATGCATAACAATACCATACTAAAGCTTGGAATGCCGCCGATGGAACCTGAGCTGGCTCAAGATGTCCGTGCTGAATTAGAAGATGAGGACCTACGAAACCCTGCTGAATTTGGTAGGCCTTCTTTGGTCGAAGAGTTTGATCAAAATATCAAGAGAGAAGATAGTAGCGATGGCCCAACGCGCAACGAAATACCATTGCCGCCATCCCGCGCCCGAGATGTCATGATGGAGGTCCAGAAGATTCGGGAGAATAGAGATCGATTCAAGATTGAAGGTCGCACTGGCGGTATTGGCCCTGGGGTGTCTGTTTGCATGTTTACCTTCCACAATACCCTTGATGCGTGAGTAGTTCGTCAAAAATATCTTCAAATCTAACATCTTAATAGGATCACCTGTATTGAATTCTCCGATGATTCCAATCTCGTAGCAGTAGGAACAGAAGAATCCTATATTCGTGTTTGGCACCTCCACGGCGAAGCGCTGCCATCCATAGTCCCAACGAGTCCAAATAGCGCACTCCCATCCAACTCACGTCGGCTTATCGGCCATTCTGCCCCGGTATATAGTGTCTCATTTTCTCCTTCTACTGCTAGTTCAGGGAATGACACCGCTTCCCCATCCACCAATCCAAAGCTTCTCCTTTCGTCGTCATCAGATAAGACGGTTCGCCTTTGGTCTCTAGAAGCTTGGACATGTTTGGTCGTTTACAAAGGCCACGAAGGACCAGTCTGGGGCGTGCGGTGGGGACCTTTTGGCCACTATTTTGCGACTTGTGGGTGGGATAAGACTGTCCGTGTCTGGGGTCAAGATCACATTTCGTACCTTCGAATGATGGTTGGACATGATTCAAATGTTAACCAGATCGCATGGCATCCAAACGGCGCATATATCTTCTCCGCTAGCGACCAAGCTGACAAAACCGTTCGAATGTGGTCATTTGTCACAGGCGATTGCGTTCGAATCTTCACCGGGCATACTGATTTTATATCCGCTCTTGAGTGCAGTCCCAACGGTAAGATACTGGCTTCAGCGGATGCTGCAGGCAGTATTATTCTTTGGGATCTGGCGAAGGGGACACAGATCAAGCGATGCAAGGGCCATGGCAAAGGTGGCATATGGTCCTTGTCGTTCAGTGCTGAGTCTACTGTGCTCGCATCTGGCGGCGCTGATGGTACAGTCCGGATTTGGGACATTGAGGTTCCAACAGATCCTTTCAAAAATGGGGACGGCGAAATCATTGGTGTTGGCGGCCAAGCAGATGCGACTCGGATCAACGGGTCTACTACGACGGGCTCTCAGCCGGCTGCTGTGGTTGGCGGAAGCAAGAAAAAAGGAAAGGATACTACGATTACCCCGGATCAGATCAGCGCTTTTCCCACAAAGAAATCACCCGTCTACAAAGTCAAGTTTACGAGAATGAATCTCGTTATGGCTGGTGGATGCTACTTACCGTGAGGAGAAGTTGGATAGCATCTTAGGCTTGTTCGTTGTTTGAATGTACTCTACTTCCTCTTTCGGCTTGGGACGGTGGCTAGGTCATGGCGTAGTTGGGGTACGATACCAGGAGGCTGAGATTCGTCTTTAGAATCGAAGAATAAAAATATTTCTGCATTATATTCTGCTCTCTCCCCCCTCCCCCCCCCCATTGGTTTGGCTAATGATTATCTCCTCTCCAATTTTCTATTTGTCAAATATAACTGACTCGATTCATGTGAAATGCTAGCTAGTACTTGTACCTTCTTTCCTCTCCAAAAGTAAGCCTACTTTATACAAGCAGCCCAATTATAACGATTTACTAAGAGATCATTCAAGTTAACCATCGTAAACTTTATTTCTTGTGCAACGCATCAAAATAATTACTGCTACCTCCACCCCTCAATAATCTTCGCCTAATAGATATTATTTTATTCCCTTCTATTGGTGACAAAACATTTGATTGTCTTTCAGGCTTTGACTTTTCTCTCTTATCCCAGTTGGTTTTATTTTCTTCCTGTGGATATATTTTGGTAAAATATTGTTTACCAAGCGCTTATTTATATTTTTCATATCTAAATCAGAGCCAGTTGTGCTCTTGAGAAAGAGATACCCCTGGTTGCCAAGAGTTAGCCTCAGTGTTGCAATGCTCTGATCGGTGAGATATGTGGCTGCCTATAATTGCAAAAGCCTTTCAACCTTTCGTTATTTTGAAGCAGCCTGAGAAATATAATTTGATTCTTCCTCGACACAATGTCTCATCCAGAGATAGAGAATGATTTATTTTCAATGGAATATCGTCGACAATTTTCAGCCCTCGAGTCTGTAATGACGTCGATTGATATTCTTGAGGTGCCACGAAGTGATGATGAACTAGCACGATGGTATCAAAATCTGAACCACGATCAGCTCGTTTCGAAACATCAGGTAAGAAGACCCTCAACATTAATCCATACGAAGCCCGCGAATGTGAGCTAATATGATTCCAGAAGACAGAGCATCCTGCGGCACTAAAAGCATTGTGGGACTTGGACTTAAACTTGGGATATTGGTTTGGTGGCTAATGCGGCGATAGTTTTATAAATACGCATCTAAATCCCTATGGTGATGTGTTCCATGATTCTGAAAGTGTTCCAAGACTCTACTGACATATAGTCTATAGATCTTAAGCTCAACTCGTCAACTCTAAATTGGCTCCAATCGCAATATAATATAAGTCCTATATTTATTGAAAATGTGGTCAACGGGTCATCGTGGGCAAAGGTGGGAAGTGCTTGCTTTAACATACGAGACGAAGCGGGAAATATTACACAGATAGGTCAGGATTTCCCCTCTTTTATCTCAGGTGTCTGACGGATCTATAGATGGAATGTATAGGGTCGGTACAGTGGGTGGTGCGATCCATGTCTGGTTCTCACACAATCTCACAACTAGATCTGCAGTGTAACGTTTGCTCCACACATTTATTTACTAGTGTTGATAAGATGTTTAGGTATATAATAGCGAATTTCCCTGAGGGCGTGAAATTTCGAATTTCACGGTGTAACCAAAGCTCTGATAGTCATCACCTACATCGGCCATTTATCTTGGATCTTTTTCTCATGGATGTCTGTACTAGTGTCTTCAGAAGTGAGATCAAAGGTTCTCGATATACTCTTTTATCGTATGTCAGTATAAATCACCCACCACTGACGCGTACAGGAAGATGCGTTTTGACTAGACTTTCAGGAACAGCACGGCGCATCATTACTTCCATCGGAGAGCCTTACTGATACCTTCGAAACTCTTCATCAGCTCTCGAAAACCTGGCATATTATCTACGAGGATCTAGTAGATTTCGAAGAGAGACTAGACTTTCTGGCTGACGTCTTCAAGAAATATTCCGAGCTTCTGGCTCTGAGTCCCGAAAATGCCACGCATGAATCATTGCGCTACATACAATCGCAAATCCGAATCTGGCGACGTTGGGCTTCGAGTTACAACCTTCGGACCAAAGTCCGCATCGATCTCTTCTTCAACCTGGCAAGTCAAAATGACAACCGTACGAATCTCGAGATCGCAAATACGTCGAAGTCTATTGCTACCAGCGCCCTAAGAGATAGCTCGGCAATGACAACTATCGCGGCTCTGACAATGCTTTTCCTCCCCGGGACATTCATTTGCGTAAGTCCTGCCCACATAGTATCTCTACCTTACTCCTCTGACTAGCACTACAGGCAATCTTCAGTATGGTCTTTTTCAATTCCGAACCCGACGGCTCGGGAAAGATAAGGCTTCAGGTCTTGCCCTGCTGGTGGTACTTCCCCGCATTCGCAATTCCGCTCACGATGGCTGTTTTCGCCGTTTGGGGAATCTGGCTGAGGATACGGGAAAAGAACACATTTTCCAAGGCTGGACTTCCTGGTCGTGCTCGTGCATGGCCGAGAAACTTGCCTAGAACAATTGGCCTCTGAATTACCTTCTCTATTTTCTTCTCCTCGTCTTGTCTGAGATCTAGGACCCTATTCAGCGCGTGACATTTGAAGATCACCGTATACGTTACGCTGGCATTTATCGTGGTTTTTTTGTGTGTTCAAGAGTGACAATGCATTGTTCGATTAAATTCCTCGGAACACCCCCTTTTAGCATTTTGGAATTTAATTGGTATTTATAATACGTAGATAATTGGATGGAATGGAAATTATAACGCTAGGTTCATTATTTAATAACTTTTCCATTTCTAACATTTTTAAACATTATTAATATTATTTTACTCTATTTTAAATTATTACTCCCATATAATTTTACAACTAGCATTGGATCCCAGTTAAGTCTTAGGATTGACCTATGACTAGATTCCACACTGCCGTGTCCATCTCCTTCGGAATGTGTTTCAAAGTCTATATCCAGCAGACTTAGTCACTTCCTTCTAGATCCTAGACCTTACTGTATCCGCAGAGCCGGAGTCTTGGATAGAGGCTTCTCCAACTGAAGTTTGATATACCATCGGGCTTGTACACTTGAGCTTTATGATCAGGTATTCAACCAGCGCCTTGGCGAGTATTACAGAACTGAACACTGTGCGGCAGTAGGTCGAGGCCCTGCTGTAATCGTCCGATAATTCTTGCGCCGACCCTCTTCTCTCTCCGTGTCATCAAGCTGCCGCTTCCTCTACAATGAGCCTCTCGCGCAACTCTTTCTAGCGTCGACAATGGAGATTGATGATGGGAAGGCGGGGAGTTGGGGGTGCTCTTGAAATTGAAGGGTTATGGAGTGGGGAGACGTGACTGCTCTGGACAGTGTTATCTGCTCTCATGCTAGCCTCTCTCTTTCTCCCGTTCCAGGTCGTATTTCTTGTCATCGTCGTAATCAGACGGGGGGAGAGGAGGCTTCCATGATCGCCTTCAGCTTCGCCGCGTGCTTCTTTACCAGCTCAGTCAGCGTGTGTCCCGGGGGCCACTCGTCGGCGACGTCGCCATATATCCTTTGTCGATTTTCAAGCCCCCTGATGAGCCTCTCCAGATCCGCACAAAGCGTGGTTGCAAAGTTGTCTATATTCTGTTTTTAGTGGATGGGGGTTGGCGATGGGGGCTTCAGGTAGACTCCTTGTAATGTAACGATGTCGAGGAAATCCTATACGTTGACAGTCATGTTAGCGGTGGCGAAGTAGTTGAAGTAATAGAATAGAGGTGGTACAGACTTACCCAATTCAATTTCAATACATTGCTGGCGCCAGCTGGGTGTGGTTGTGCCATGTTGCGATTGTTGAAATGTGAAATGTGAAATGCCGGGTTATGGTTTCGACTTGGTTTTGTATAAATTTTGTTTGTAGTTATATAAGCGGATCACTAGGTATTTCCTTTCAACCTATCCAGAGCTCCTGCCTACGTGAGTGAGACATGTGGGCTGAATGTTTAATAAAAGGAAAAGTTGTTGTTACACTTGCACAACTAGATACTCGGCATTAGTCCAATGAGACCTCCTCTTCTGAAATGCCCTATACAGCCAAATATCAATAGTTATCCCTATTGCCAAAATTTCGAACAGTAAGTCTTACATACTCCGTCTACATCCCCAAACAGTGATCAGCCTGCACATGCAGTCCACTACAGTAGCACCCTAGTTGAAAAAGTTGAATTGGTATCCTCATACATGCGTATGCTAATCAAAATATCAAAACCCATAAACACATTGAATCCAAAGACCTAGCCTGTATCAGAAACTCTGGTGCCGTCATCATCACAGCTAATCCCCGAACCTTTTCCCGCCGGACGCCGTGTCTGCCATCCATATATTTCTTATCCTGACCACGTACTACCTCCGCTTCCCCCTTTTTTAAGGTCTTCCACACCTTGATTTGGCAAGCCCATTATCGCCTACAGATCACAAACTAGGCGCGGCAGGTTTCCCGCCCTCCACAATAATCTGTTCATCAACCTTGGCTTGTAGATCCCCATATTCGACTCTCTTATACGTTGTTATCCTCGCCTCATTCATATCGATATCAAAGAATCGGATTCGGCGATGATAGCCACCATACCCGCCATAGCCACCGAACCCAGCGCCACCCGCATAGCACATCCAGAGCGCGGGGAGATCTTTCTCGTTTAGTGAGAGGCCGCAGTATTCGTTGGCGTGGTCGCTGGAAGAGAGTTAGATTGATTTGAGTGGAATGAGAAAGGGGACTTACTGTCCACAACTAACCATCACCACATTCTGCTCAACAAGGGCATCTCTAAACCCGGAATTAAAGCCCGGAGCGGTAACTCTTTCCCTCCGCTCCCCCTTAATATACATCTTATCGTCCGCATATTCCGGCAATGGAATATGGATAAACGCCAAATCCATATGGATATGGGAATAGCTACCATGAGCTTTCTTCAGCCCTTCAGAAGTCTCTTTAAACCAATCGATTTGACTTTTCTTCAGCCAGTCATAGCCTTTGAAATTGTGTTCGTCAGGGGAATAGGCGTGCGTGTCTAGCAGATAGATTGTTAGAGCAGCGTTTTTGGAACTTCCACGTGCGAGAACTTCCACGTAGTAGTTACCAACTCCATCGATTGCGGTGGGTCCGTATGTTGAGAGAGAATAGGGGAGGGTCTCGATTAGGGCCATTTGGTTGGCTCGCGGTAAAGAGCCTTCATCGTCGTGGTTGCCGAATATGGTAGCGTATGGGATTTTACGCTTGATGAACAGTTCGGCGTATTTGAAGATTGCCTGACGTTGTTAGAAATATAAAACCACCAAAGGGACAAACTTACACTTTGTGCATCAGGAGCAGTCTCTCCATTAACCTGATCACCACTTAGGATCACCAAATCTGGCTTCTCTTCATCGAGCAATCTTCCCACAAACTCCAACGTCCTTGGATCAGCCTCACACTTCCCGTCATTCTCGGGCATTGCGTCCCTACAGACGCCCGTCCCCGTACTAAGATGTAAATCTGCCGCCTGCATAATCTTAAACTTCCCATTCTCATTAATCCTGGGTTTCGGTTTCGCTGGATCTATTTGTTTCCCTCTCCTTATACTGAGTCTTGCTTCTTGGCCTTCTCCCGCATCGTCCAAGAGCAGGGGTGTGCCCGTCATCTCCCATCCATCTCTGGGATCCACAGCATCCGCTCCAAACAAAACATCTACAGATGTAATAGCCCGGTCGGAATCACTCGCATGACGCTTCGATGATCGCTTCACCCATAACCCCACAGCTCTAGCTTCCCATACCTCATCACTAGCTTCTTTCTCCCCCGCAGACGGATCCAATCTCCCCACACTAACATCTACAATAACTTTATCATCGGTCGTTAATTCCTGCTCTTTCTTCCGTTTTATATGTACATAAGCACTGCTAAACCATCCGCTCCCCAAATACAAATCCTTCTCTACCCGGTGCCACAGCGCCGAATCCAATTTGCAGCTGCTGAACAGATTTACCGTCGAGCATTGTGTGACTGTTATATCGGTGATGACGAGTCCCGGATGGTGTGAGGGCATGTAGTCGTGGATTGCGGAGGGCAGAACTCGGAATCGATTATCGAGGAACCAAAGCACCACGATGGTGATTGCTGTCAGTGCCGAGAGCTGGCAAACTGTGCGAACCTATCCCCATCCTCATCAGCTACAAAGCCCCTGAGAGCTATGCTTAAGAAGGAACATACGATTCTCCTAGTCATCATGATGGCCCTCCTCTAGCTAGACACAAGACGCGTGTCGCAGCAAATCCTAAGCAGTAAGAGATCGACAAATAAGGACTTTCCATCCGGTTTCCCTTCAGCTGTTCATATGCTTCGGTAGTTTGTACAAGATAATGGATGCGATTGAGCTCTCAAGATGGAAGCTCTTTGTTCGTGAATATTTGACTGCAGATCACTTGGCACGGCGGAATCCGGGGAAGACGCTGGGACCACCAGGGGTTTGACAGACTGATGGAACACCTAAAATTGGAATTTTGATATATATTATCGCAACGCATTTTGAAAAGAAATGTTGTATGGCGGGCTTATTTATTGTCATTATTGGAACATTTCCTAGACCAACCATTTTTGATTTAAAGAAATCGAAAAATGTTTTATGGCAGATAATAATAAGAACTTTCGCTTGACCCCTGCCCTGGTTGTCCCGAAGCGAAGCTTATTTTGTTCCCCCTTTTTGATATGTACAGCCAGGCTTGGAGTGGGTATTGAGAACTATCTAGATATACATACTGTACATTGTTTATACACGGTATGGAGCAGCTTAATTCCGCTCCATTCTTCGCCACACAGCAATAAACCCACCACCAGTAGTCCTCATACCGACTTTAGGTCGACAGACCATTTCCCAGCCCGAATCTTCCGAGATGGAGCTTTCTGACGTATCCTCCTCACTCTGCTCAGATCTCCCCGTCGCTTCTCCCTCCGTGCTCTCTCCTTCCTCCTCAGAAACTTTTGCACCTTCGGCATTTAGTTTCCTAGCCTCTTGCTCCGCTCTCAACAGCGCCCTGGGCTTCACAGGTCTAACATCCCATTCTCTTCCACCAACCCCGATTCCTGCTCCTATCTCCAGCACACTCTCTATCAGAAACGGCAGTCTTTTATCCTTCACTAGCAACACGCCAGAATTAATCTGAGTAATGCTCGGACAAAATGTGATCAATGTCCCATCGGGTTTCAGAGCTTTGCTCACAATGTCCATATATTTGTGAGTACCAGGAAGGTCCAGGATTGCATGGTCGAGAAAGGGTTCTCGATTCTGGGATAGACGTGTAGAGAGATAGTCATCGATAGAACCAATGTGGAAATCAATATGAGGGTAATAGATTCCGTGACGGAAATTCTTAACGGTTTGTTGAGCATGGGCTGAATGTTTGAGCGAGGAATCTAGGGAGTGGATCACGGCTCTTCGTTTTGATCGCCATGCATCATATGCTTCTCGTTCAGCCACTGCTTGTTTCCCAGTTGGATCCGGTAGGAAATTGGGTGTAAAGAAACCTTGGAAAACCGTAGCTAGTTTCCTAAAGATGCCCCGTCGTGGCCGCTTTAATATTTCTCCCCCTTCGGAGCTCTTATCTCCTTTCTCTGGGGGAGGAGTTCGAGGTGCCTTCCTATTAGCTCCATGTATCGCCCTCGCCAGATGCAGCGTCAGGGCACCATGTCCCGTTCCCGCCTCAAAAATCTCTAATCTGTCCCCCTTCACAGGATCACCTTCACTCGGCACCGTAGGATGCAGATCCAGCAACGACACAATCAGATTCGCGTCTTGGGGGTAGATCTACTCCCTTTTGCCATCAGAAACTAGAGCCTTGAATGTTTCATAAGAAATGACACCAGGGAAACATACCGGAGTAACCACCCTCGGTGAAAGACTAGTATATTCCGCTAAACTTGGCTGCAAGACACGATACGAAACCCCTTTCTTGCTCACGACCAAATCGCGAGGCCGTTTTCCAATAACATCGTTAGTTGCGACTGACCCGCGCACAGTCTGGATTTTGGAATCGGGGCGGAGGGGTTTGGAGAGGATGGAGGAGGTGCTATCATTGCCTCTTTGCTTGAGGAGGATTATGTCGTTTACTATTTACGTGCGTTAGATGAATATATATATTTTCCAGTTTCTCTTTCTACAGGTGCAAAAAGGAAGAGAATATATATACCTTGAAATACATGTTTGGTGTAGTAGCGTCGACATGATAGATATAGAGATTGGGGGTTGGAGAGGGAGAGAGGCATTTAGTCGTGAAGAAGTTTCGAGCTCAAGAAGCTTAAAACTTTCACATGCAAGCTGCAAGCTGCAAGCGTCGGCCGCATCATGTCGGTCTGCAGGGTTCCGACGATCACCTCACCCAACTCGATAAGGACGACGCATTGTTGATTGAATGGAATATAGGTGTCGATACCTTCACTCACCAATCCTCATCATTCTCAATCCCTAGTTGAATCCCAAAACTCCCTAAAATGGCCACCGAGACCGAAAGCACCTTCAAGATCGGCTCCGTGTCCCTCTACAGCAAGTCCTGGACCGTCCGTTTGTCCCCCCCCCCAAACCAAACCCCAAACTAACCCGACCTTCTTTCACAGCCCAGCTCCATCCCAGCAAAAGCTAAACTCCTCGTCATCCACGGCTACTCCGACCACATGAACCGATACTACGAACTATTCCCCACGCTGGCCTCCCGCGGCATCAGCGTGTATGGGATCGACCAGCGCGGCTGGGGCCGTTCAGTAACGTCCCCTTCGGAGAGAGGAAACTGTGGGCCAACTTCTCTCGTAATATCAGACATCGCCGCCTTCATCTCCTCCCACCTACCGTCCGAGATCCCCGTGTTCGTGCTCGGGCATTCCATGGGTGGCGGGGAAGCAATAACATTGGCTAGCGACTCGCAGTACGAGAGCATTGTGAAGCAGATCCGAGGCTGGTTGTTGGAAGCCCCATTTGTTGGCTTTCCAAAGGGCTATGAACCGAGTTCTTTGAAGATATTTTTTGGACGCCTGGCGGGCAGGTTCTTGCCGCATAGACAGCTGTATAATCCGATCCCCAAGGAGAATGTTACTCGTGATCCAGCTGTTGTGCGAGATTTAATCGCGGATAAACTATGCCATGATACGGGAACGCTGGAGGCTTTGGCGGGATTACTGGATCGTACTGCTGCATTGTATGAGGGGAGAACGACGCTGAGTCCAAGTGTGAGGAGTTTGTGGGTGGGCCATGGGACGGATGACAAAGGTACGAGTTATCAGGAGTCTAAGAAGTGGTTTGAGAAGGAGAATGTGAAGGATAAGGAGTTTAAGACTTATGAAGGGTGGAGTCACCTGTTGCATGGCGATTTACCCGATAATAGGGATGTATTTGCGAAGGATGTCGGGGATTGGATTTTAAAGAGGGTGGATGGGGGGGTGGATAAGCAGTCGAAGTTATGATTTGGAGGAAAGGTCTTGTCTGGTCAATGTATTTAGTTATTAAGTGAGATTTTGGTGGGATTTATTTATTATTTATCATAGCCTCCTATATTACATCGCCCTTCTCTCACCTATCGCCAACAAGCGCGGTGGGTTAGCGAAGATTTGTCGCGGTTAGGTATAGATAATTAAATAAGCAATTTCTGACAATTGCAAGTGACTCTAGAGCGAAATCCAAACGGCCGTCCTACCGGTTAGGGGCGCTTATGAGGGCTTGCAAGTAAATCCTGCGCAAGTAGGGTTTGGGCTCGAACAGAGTAGGTCTCTGGCACTACCCCTGCGGGAGGGTAGAGGCTGAGCTTTTTGGCAGTTTTATTATTGGTTTTTTTGGAGTTTTGGGAGTTTTGAGGGGCTCTGCTAATTAGCCGGCTTAGGCGCGATTGTTTTAAGTGAAGAGGAGAGGCTTCCTCCCATTATCCTCTTCAGACGAAGGGGGAGTAGGCAGCGATGCCCCAGTCTCCTATGTCACCAGATCTTCCCCCGGACGATCCAGATATCCATGCTCGGCCAGAAAGCCCTGTAACTTCCACAGCATCTCCTGACTATCAATCGTGTTCCTCTTATGTTTCAACACCACCATATCCGTCCTAAAAATCCAGTTCGCATTGTTTTTCAACTCTTGAATGTGCTTCTCCCCCAATAATCTCTCAAGATTATGTATCGGAATACGATGTCTCACACCACTTCCTTTAGTTACATCCAAAGTTGCAAATTCTCCGGGGTCGGCTCTATCCCCCATACTCCTTGGCGTGTCTTTCCCTCTCATCCACAAAATGGCCCCAACCTGTTGTTTCCTCTTCACATCCTCCCAATCGGTACAAGCACCCAAATACCCCTTCTTCAAGAGCGCTAAATATATCAAAGCCTCAGCAGCTCTCCTTCTCATCAATTCTAACAGGAAATCTGGCATGTCTTCTCGCCATATGCTTCTTTTCAACGTGTATCGTGACTCCTTTATACTAGCCATTCTGATAGGTGCCAGGTGTTGAGGAAGGTGGTTAAGCCCGGATTTGCTGGTGTTGATGCCACGGAAAAGGAGTTGTCGGGCGCTGAGATAGATGCGGGGGCCTATGGAGGAAGTTTTGATTTTGGGGAGTTTGGGGTCCAGCGTAGTTGAGGGGGGAGGGTTCTGTTCTGTATCTGGAGAGCTAAGATTCACTTCAGTAGTGCCCGCAGTCGATTTCAACTCAGAATCCATCTCCAACTCAGTAGAGTTCGTCTCGGATTCCTTCCCCAAATCCCTTCCCAAACCATTGATGTCCCCCCTTTTCTCATCCCCTCTCAACTCCGTCTCTGGCGTCTCCCCTGAATCCCTCCCTGATTCATTGATACCCATAGCATAATTTTTCCCCTCACCCCCTTCCTCACCCCCCTCCAACTCCATCCCGGATTCCTCCCCGAGTCCATCAATTCCCTCATCCTCATGCCTATCCTCACTTCTCTCCAAACCCTCCCCTCCCCCAGAAATAGCCTTGTATTTCCCTGCCAGACTCCTCGGTACCCAATACGGCGTCTTAGTAACCGGGTGTGCCATCAGATTAAAATCAAGCAGGAAGAACTTCGGCATGACTTGCCTCGTGACATTGCAAGTTCGGGGCGGAGTAGCTAAGGCCCTGGCTTGAAAACGATCAGCATTTGAACTCTTAGATGTAGTCGCAATCGTATGGAGGTGGAAATAAGGCAAGGGACAGATATACCGTAAGGGTTATTGTAAAGTTTTTGCTGGAAGGGCGTTGCTGGTTTTCGGGGCGGCGGCCGTTTGACAGCTTGGTGTTTGTTTCGTGCGGCCAAGAACGAAGGATCCATGAGCGGGGAGACTGGCAAACTGCGAGGTTTGGAAACTTTGGGAGTCTCATGGTATATATCTTCTATACGTGCAGATGCTGGTTCGATAATATCCTCGTCCCTAGCTGTAGAATCCTCACGATGCACATTTCTGCGTGCTGTAAATGTCGAGAGCTCACAGGATTTCGTCAAAGTAAAGCCTCTTCCAACGAAATTCCCTCTTGGAGCTACGCATACCTTCATTCCACACATCTAATTCTTTGCATATATTGTCGTTACTGTACAGGGGACAGGGGAAAGAAACTAGTTAAAAGCGAGGTTGAGGCTGAAGCGCGCCTCGCGTCTTCCCGAGCATCGAATTTCCGCGACATGCCTTTAACACCACACCGAATAAGAAACCCTTCTTTCTGCAAATAAACTAAATGTTTGCGACGAGGATAGTAAGGGCACCGACGCGCGGTGCTCTACGAAGGAGGCTTCAGGCTTTTTCTACAGTTCCGCAGAGAAATGAGACTCGGGCTTGGACGCCAGTTCCTCTTATCACGGAGACGATTGTGAGGTTGATTCTTTTGGGATGCAGGCTGAGATACTGACTGTGTGGCTGTTAGGGAGGAGGATGGCGAACTTGTACGTCTTGAATTATAGTCTTCATAAATAGTAAGGAAGTATCTAATCTCACTCAGCGGATATATTCTCCAAACTATTGCAAGTAAGCCCCCATACCCGTCTCAAAGCCAATTGCAGCATAGCACTAATACTGAGATATAGGAACGCATCATCTGTCTCAACGGCAAAGTCGACGAAGACATATCCGCCGCAGTCGTTGCCCAACTCCTATATCTCGAGTCCGATAACCCTGACAAATCCATCACTCTCTACATAAACTCCCCCGGTGGCAGCGTAACAGCTGGTCTCGCAATCTACGACACCATGACCTACATCAAATCCCCTGTCTCCACGGTGTGCATCGGGCAAGCAGCTTCGATGGGCTCGCTGCTCCTGTGTGGTGGGCAGGCGGGCAAGCGTTTCTGTCTCCCGCATAGCTCCATCATGGTGCATCAACCATCTGGTGGCTACTTCGGCCAGGCTTCCGATATTGCGATCCATGCCAAAGAGATTCTTAGGGTGAGGTCCCAGCTTAATGGCATTTATAAGAGGCATCTGAGTCGGGATGTTAGCTTGCAGGAAATTGAAGCGCTTATGGAACGGGATCGGTTTTTGAGCGCGGAGGAGGCGCTGCAGATGGGTGTTGTAGATGCCATTTTGGATAGGAGGGTGAATGAGGAGAAGGGGAAGGAAAAGGGAGAGGGCGAGGAGAAGAATGAGGGGCCGTAGAATGAAAGTTTTCTTTCATAAAAATAAAAATAAAAACCCCTAACTTTGCTACTTATCTTTCCTTGTGATATTGAGACAGATTCAGACATCGATGTAAGTTAAAGTGTTTCCTTGCTGTGATGTCAGACTTCCGATTCTACAGGGCTGCTGTACCAGAGGGGACATCTATATAACAATGGTTCGTAAGATTCTTTCCCATGAAAAAGATAGCTCCCCTCTAATATAACCTCACAATACCAAATCCCCAAATCCCATTTCCTACCCACCCCTCCGTTTCCTCTTCCCTCATCTCTTCATACCTTCACTCCTTCCTCCTTCCCTTTCCTCTTCTACTTCCCCCACCCCCATATTCCATATCCAAACAAAACTCTACACCAATATCAATACTAATTTCAACACTGCATCAACACTATCGATATCCTAATCCTGCAGGTGCTATAACTCTTATAAATAAATAAACAAACCTTATTCTCCCCTCCTCCTTTTCATTATTTATTTATTTATTTATTTATTTTAAAAGAAAATAAATGGAGGTAGGAAATAGAAACAGGAATAGGAATAGGAATAGGAATAGAGATATAAAGAATTTTACTATTTCTGTACAGGAGGAGGGAAGGAGGGAGGGTGGAAGGGAAATAAAAACATTTATATAAAATTAAAATCATTATATATATAAATAGCCGGAAGTAATAAAAAAAGAAACAAATAAAAGCGTCAGTAATTAAAAAATATATAGGAAAACCAACAACAATAACAATAACAATACCAATACCAATATCGATATCATAAAATTATAGACCTACCTATCTATGTAAACCCCGGGTGTGCGGGATATGGTATAATATTTAATATGCAAGGTGCTGCAGTATCGAATCACGTATTGCATAGGTTGTGTGAGTATCGAATCAAATTAGAGCAGAGCGGAGCAGAGCAGATTAAAAAATGGGGGCTTGTAGATAACACATAATCTTTTATCTCGATTGATAAGAGGTATATTTGATATGGAATTATTTGATATAATATATATTCGTAGACCACACCACCACCACATAAAAAAAAAAAAGAGATTTATATATATTTTAATTTTTTTTTAAAAAAAAAAGTAAATAAATATAAAAATATAAAACATAACAAAATAAATATTTGTTCTCATCGAATAAATGCTCTTGAGCTAATATAACGTGGTATGATTTGATATGATATAATATAATATAATGCAATGTAATATATAATGCAATGTAGTTGCAACCCCCCAATACATACTCCTTATCAATAGCTATCTCCTGTATACAACGCAACGCAACGCAATGCAATGCAACGCCATACAATCTCCTAAGATAGTGCTACAATCCGGTAGTACCCACCACCCCCAGAAGTACAATCAATAAAATGCATAAAAAATATATATGAAACGCTTAAAATGCCTCAAAATCTAAAACAAATCACCAATCTCGTAATGGAGACAGGAATATGACATCATCATCTCCCATGTGAAGCCACGATGTCTGCAGGAGTGCCCGGTTTACAGAGCATGGATGATGTATGGGCTCGAATGCGGGGTTCCTCATGCTGGGTGGGGCGTTATGGGGCTTATGCATGGCAGCGCTGGCTGGAGGGAGGAGTCCAGGAGACGGGGGTCGTTGTTGTGCTTTGGTTCCGGTATGGATATGGCCAGAGAGGAATGGTGGTAATGTGTTGTTGAAATGGTAGAAGTGATGGGTTGTTGTTGTTGTTGTTGTTGTTGTTGTTGGAGTGAATAAGATGAAATATTCAAAAAGGTGCGAGTGTGGTAATGTGGTAGCAGCGAGTAGAGGTGTGTTGAGATCCGTTTCGTTCCATTCCATTCAACACCCAAATCTCTAACTCCAAGTCTAAGACCAACTCCAACCCGAAGTTCCAAAAAATATCATGATCGAAGCTCTCCATGCATCCCTCGGTTGTCGTGAAATCTTTCTTCCTCCCCCCTTCTTTCCCAAACCCTCATGATCAATGTCAATGTCAATGTCAATGCCATCCGATCCCCGCCCTCTCACAGATATCCCACCATCCTAGCACACCTCTGGCAATAGTATAAATTGTGACCAAACCGCACCATGCCGAACGAGCTCGCCTCCTCCGTGCCCATCATCTCCACCGACTTCGCGCATCGCGAGCACCGCAGCGTCTCGACTCTCGGTGCCGCGTCCATGGGATATCGGGGGGTGGAGGAGGTTGCCGATGCAGCGTCGGTGCCCCTGGGCGGGACCGAGGATAGGGATAGACTTTGAGTGGCGGGTTGTTGCGTAGGGGGAGCGTACATTTTAATCCTCCCAGAACCAAAACTGACGGGTGACTGTGCGACTATGTATGGTCCTCCGTATCTCGAGGACCGATGTCGAGGGATGGCGCAGACCGAGTGTACTGCTGTGTGTATAGATAGCTTGCGGGGGTAGAAATGCTCGCGTTGTAGACAGGTGTCGAAACCGAACGAGGGCGCGAGGGGAATGAAACATTTTCATATCCACAACCCTGGTGACTCCTCCACATATCGGATGACGTAATGTCGATCGCGGCTGGAGCGGGGTGGAGACGGGCCAAGGAATCGAGGTGGGAGTTGCAAGGACGGAGTTGGAATGTGGGGATTGAGGGATTGAGGGATTGATTGAGGGGATTGAGGGGATGGGGATTCGTGGAGCGTGGAGCGTGGAGCGTGGAGCGTGGAGCGTGGAGGGGAGTTGGCTTGGGCGGGGCAGGACCGTACGAGGTACTTCGTCCACGCGATTGAGATGCTGGCGATGGATGGATGGATGATAATGATGATGATGATGATGATGATGACTGATCCGTGATATCGGCTAAACCGCACAGGAAACGCGTCAATCCCGAGGAGAGAAAGACTAGTGATTAATGCCTCAAGTGGGAGGCCGGACTCTACTCGTCATGCATTTATTGTCCAGGACATGAGGCATATATGTTTTATCCATCCCGGATCCCACATCCCGAATCCCGACTCCTAATCCGAGGAGTCCAGAGCATTCTAGCCCCCAGAACCCCTCCTCTGCTTCCAAATCTCACGTCGGCACCATCTCGACCATCTCGACCATCTCGAAGCGAAACCATGATCCGTCTCTTCTCAGGATAAGATCATGTCATGATACGTTCGGGACCCATAGTCGGTCGGGACGGTATTTATCTCATGGCTTGCTGCGGAAAGGGGAACAAACGTGGAGGGAGTGCCCCACGAGCGGATAGGGCTTAGGCTAAGGCTGGGAAGCGCCGTGTGGCCGCGGCGTGGATTTTGCGAAGGGGAATGCGAGGTAGACGCAAGGTGATATTATTCAATCCTGTATTTGCACACTCCCACCGGTGTTTAACTATGTACAATACACGTACTTCCTTCTCGTACTTCTCCTCAATCACCTTCCGCCTTTCAACCCCAGACATCATCTCCTTCTCCAGACAAAAGAAAAAGCACGGGGAATCTCTGAAGCAGGTACAACCACGTCCTTCAAAGAACAAGTCAATGGATCGGGTAAGGACCATCCATCTAACGACAGCTCGTAAGGCAAATTACCAGAATAGAAGAAGGGATTGCGACAGCTGGAATGGAAATGGTTGCTGGGCACGCTTGAAGTACAACAAGGAAAGAGATTTGGACAAGGGGAACGAAAACGAGGTCGTAAAGTCGTGAGGGAGGGAGGGATGCTGCCATTCCGGCAAACCACCTGCCTGGTGTTGACCATGAGAGGTGATATGTGCGCGGGAAGAGTGGGTCGTTTTTAGTGTGTGGCCAGCAAAGAGGATATGATGTGAGGCCTTTAATGAAATAAGTTGAACGTAAATCCAGCGAGACTAGTCCGGCTCGGCCAGCCAAAGTCCATCGCAATCTACTCAATCTAGAGCCTTGATGGTCTGGAAACGCGCAAGATTGTCCGTCGGTGAGATAGGACCAAGATGACACTGATCTGGAGGGAATATGTTACATGACAAGGCAGCACCCACAAAGGCCACCTTTCTTCGTTTCTTCGGGTTCTTGTAATCGTACCGGTGATACGTTGGGATTTGGACTTGGTAAAGCCCCGGCTTCCTGGCCTGCCCCGGTGATCTTGGGCATCGTGCTGTAACCCCCCGATTTGCCTGTGCTTAATGTAGGACTTTTGTTACCTGCGAGCGGCCATTCTGATCCATGCTCTATTTTCGGCTCTACTATTTGTGGTTCTGGATCCGGTGAAGCTTCGGGTGGTTGATTGAATGCCTCATCGTTTAGTGGTCGGAATGATGTATCATATGCTGTCCCAAACTTGCCTTCTTTCTCCCATTGCTCTTGCTGTAATCTTTTCGCGACTGTGGGTAACAATTGTTGATCGGGTGGAAGACGAGGGTCAGGTTTGTACATTGTCGCAAGCCAAGGCGGATCCCCCTCGGGTCTTTTGGTTTCTCCTGAACGTGTAGGAGGTCTTTGGCCAGACATATCTCTATTTGATCCCGATCCTGTTTTTGGTCTCTGTGCTGAAGTCGTGCGACTTGTGGGCACAGAGTTTTTTCGTGTGACAGCCTTCTTGGTCGGTGAGGTTTCAGATATTTGTCTTTTCGATGGCATCTCCGGTGTAGGTGTTGAGATAGCGTCTTCCAATACCTTGACACTATCACTTCGACCTCTGGACTTGGAATATGATATCCCTTCATCCTCACCTATCCATCCGCCACTCTGTTTTCGATGCATTGGTGTATCGCGTTCGAGGTAATCCATAGGTATAGGCAAAGGGCTTGTTTTACAAACCGGAATGCGAGAGATCCCTTTCACACCACCACTAACATCTGCAAATATATCCTGCGCAACTTCTTCTGGCAATCGTAGATCCCATCCTGTTTCCCCAGAACTTTCCTCTGTTGGGGACGATGCGATTTTTTGGCGCTTCTGGCCTTCACTCTTATACCCATTGCTTTGTTGATCCCGATTGTGCTCACGGTGACTGGATTTACTTGCTGCTCGAGTCCGTGGTAATATAATGCCCGCAGCTTGAAGTTCTTGACTTTCGATACGTGCCAGTTTATCTCGATGTATCCATCTCGAATTCTCAGGATCTTCTTCTCCATAGCTCTCCCCATTATGTATGCTCCCTCCGTGATCCATGCTGTCCACGCCGCCCTTGTTGCTCCCATACAAATCCAAGAGGCTATCTGGAGCGCTTCCTGATTCACTAATACTACTATCTTTTCTCGTCAGTGCATTAACTCGTGCGGGGGCAAGATATCCTGAATCCCCAGGTCGTGAAGACCCTATCCGATTATGTAGATCTGGGCGGGAAGATTGATTGTGGAGAGAGTTGCCGTTTGTTTGAGATGTCAAAGGTTGTCGCTTTGAAGGGTAATCGTTCGATCCTAGTTGAGTTCGTGCCTAAGATTGTCCAGATTAGAATTGAATCGAAAGCATGAGAAATTTTGCTAGACCCACCTCAGTTTGAGCCGATGTAGCAAAGTTCCAGGAATTCGGACCTCCATGTTCTTGAGAACTGCTTGGGGGTGTCAGAGCAGTCGCGGCATGCGGCGCAGAGACCGCAGCCATACTCTTGTGATTTCGAGATCAAAGGGTCTAGAAGAGCGCTGACGCAGGTGGGACGAGGAGAGGTTTCTTTCCTGGATCCCCAAGATGAGCTTTACTTTTATTCCCCACGTCTTCAAGGTGCCTCTCTTCACAGCGAAGCACAGACTGATTCAAGAGAGTAGCTTGCAATTGGAAATATGGCGGGTTGCTAGTGGCTGGAGGTGGAAGTCCTCCACAACGCGGTTGTGCAATCAATTGATGGTTGAAGGGATTCTCGATATTGCGACCGCGTTTGGCGTAATGGTTGCCGGCGTTTGCCAGCCGTTCAGGACAGTGAATGGTGAAGTTGTTAATTAGAACGTTTATAATGTTGATACAGAAAAGGGGATTGACAGTTGCCGATCTTGGCGCAACGTTGACTGTAGCCGAGTTGAAAGCATCAACCACCACATATCAACATATCAACATATCAACATATCAACATATCAACATATCAACAGCTTCATTGTTGACCCCGTCATCGCACAAATGACTGAGCCCTGGGTTTTCAGATGGATGCATGCTTGATGCCGACTAAAACGTTTTATTGCACCTACTGTACAGATGGAGTACCCGGCCGACCAAAGTCAGGTAACTTCGCAGCAAGGGGCCACTTGTACATACGGTACACACCATTGCGCCTTCCTATTGTTCTGTAACTATCTCGCATCCCATCGAAAGTAGTGAAATGCCATCTCGAATGATCTGGGCCATATCACATCATGTCCGAACCCAAGCTCATGCGTAAAACGCGCTTTGTTTGTATTTCAGACACCCACAATGCTTCTCCAAATAGCGCCTTCAAACTACCCCAAGGAGACGTCCTCATTCATGCTGGAGATTTAACGAACCAAGGGACCTACTCGGAATTACAGAAGACTATCCAGTGGATTGAAGAGGCTGATTTTGAAGCAAAGATTGTCATTGCTGGTACGTTATCAAAATCGCTGTAGAACTCGTAACTGAGTCTGCAGGTAACCATGACATCACACTCGATACCGATTTCTATTCTCAGTACGGGCTCTATTTTCATAACCAGGACCCACAAGACCCGTCAAAATGCCAGGAGCTTCTCCGGTCTGCCTCCATATTATGGCTTAAGCATGAACAGATGCGTGTCACCCTTCGGTCGCCAACGGGACCACGCACAACATTCAAGATCTTCGGGTCTCCATTATCCCCGGCAAAAGGAATGTGGGCTTTCGGTTATGGACCCGATGAAGGTGCAACTATCTGGAATAGGATTCCCCTTGATACGGATATTGTGGTCACTCATACTCCACCCAAATATCACTGTGACGAAGCAAAGGAACGCAGGGCTGTTGGGTGTGAGGCTTTACGCCAATCATTGTGGAGGGTTCGGCCGCGTTTAGCAATATGCGGTCACGTTCATGAAGGTAGGGGCTCGGAGCGTATCCTGTGGGATCTCGACGATTCAAAGATCAAGTACAAAGAAAAGACCATCCAGCGGTGGGAAGACCCTGGGTTTGGTAATAAGAAGCTGTCGCTGGTTGATCTAACTGCTAAGGGAAAAGCCCCACTCCAAAATGACGGAGGAGTGGGTGACACTACTTGCCCGGAGAAACCGCTGCTTGCTACCATATCCGACATGATTATAAACGAGCCTGATTCAGCCAAGTTCAAAGGTACTGCTAAAACGGGTATATTAGAGGTTACAACAAAACTATTAGCTGTTCCAACAGAGTCATTACCTCCGGCAACCCGGGGCCAGGGCAGCGCGTTACCACTATCACAGCGATGCGATCTTGAGGCACTATCTGGGAGGTTTGGCCGAAAGGAGACCTGTGTCGTCAATGCTGCAATCATGGCCTCGAGTTGGCCCCATGGACAAGGCGGGAAGAAGTTTAACAAGCCAGTTGTTGTCGATATTGATTTGCCAGTGTGGGATTGACGTCGATTATCAATCCCGTCATCCATCTAATTAGAACCTATCGCAATATATGGTGCTGGTAGCTTTTCCATGTTTCTAGTTTCGAGCTAGAAGCCTGTCACAGGTTTTAGTCTTCAAGCTAGACTTAAGTAGAACAGGACTACCAGCACGTTATTGGCAACCATCTCCTTTTAAGCCTAACTTCACGCTGTATAAAGTGTATGTGCTCTAACTAGCAGCGTTTAGAACATTTATTAAGCCCACTTCATCTTCCATTTTTCTTTATTCGCACTACTTTTAATATCAAGTAAATCTCTTCAGTCGAAACCCAAAAGTATTATTAGAGAAACGTTCCATCATTCAATCCTCCATCCATTTCATCATTTACACGCAACCATGGTTCGGCTTCTCGAATTATTGATCTCGACGTTTGCCTTTCGGCACTTCGCCAACGGGAGCGGGAATCCTAGCTCTAACAGCAGTTCCCCAGCGAACTATTTTCTTGATTTATGCGCCGGGCAATACTTCGACTTGACAGCCGCAAACAGGGAACAGTCACAATCTGCTGATTTCTACGGTAGATGGGAGTATAACGCATACATCAATGACAAGGAGATGTATCGGGAAAAGGGCGAAACTTCTCTCTTTATATCTCAATTCTTGGATGTCGATTTCTCCTGTACGAGTTTGGAAGAATGTAGCCCAGCTCCTACATGCCCCGAAGTCACGGAAAATGTATTTAGATCCAATGATGCACAGCCAGAACACGACAAACTGGATCTAGCTAGGAAAGTATATTTCTCACTGAACGATATAGAGAGCATGGCGTCGGCTCTGACCTCTATCGATGTATGCCCTTCTAAGCTTTCAAAGCTACCTCAGCTAACAGAACATAGCACGCCTTAAAGCTGGTACGGAAGTTCTTGGATGGGAGATCTGGAAAAGTTATGAACGACGCCGTGATAAAGGCAAATAAAAAGGGCGAGTTAATATGTGACATCACTAGGTTCGCTATCGACTTTGCTATTAAGTATGTCTTAAGAAGTTACCATGCCCTCATCTCTCCAACTGAAATAGGGTATATGCTAAAGTACACCTTAGCTTCGCTTTAACTGCCGCTCCATCGAGTTTGGAGGAAAGTTATATAAAACTTGCTTGGAAAGCGGCGAAAGCTAGCATTGATTCGGCAGACAGTGGTCTTGAATACACCTCGTTCCATCATCGGGATAGTCCATCTTTGCCTGACTATGGCAATGGTGTTCCACAAAGCGTATGTAATGACCTCAAAAATATCGCCAAAGCCAAGCATATGGACAAAACCAAATCCTTGCTCAAGCATATCGACAATGTTTTCGGAAAAATCAGGGCTCATTTATGGAAAGTATCACTTGGTTTGATGCAAGGGGCCTTTGCAGTCGAGGAAAATATGCTCGATCCGTTTATAAGGACAGCAATTTGGATGAAGGAAGCACAGGTTAGTCGTACCCACTTTCTCAAATTTTATATGTCGCCCCCTGCTCTTGTAACGCTCTCAACATCGCTCTCACCTACTCAAGCGTATTGAGAGGTGCACTGTTTAACTAAATCTCCATCTGTGAACCTTGCTGGCTGTGATCTTGAGCTAACCTCCCGGTGTTTATCTAGCGCAAGGATGCGGTGGAATCAGTTAAAAACCATACTAGCCATCAACAGTACGTCTACCTTAAAACTATTTGAGACGCACGACCTGAATTTGTAATAGACTTGCAGAAAAGCAATTTATGGGATACATTACCCCGGCAGCGATGTGGAACACGGCATGCTACCTAAAATGCGAAACTGGTCTCCAAAGTAAAATGCTTTGTAATGATGATGGCCCTCACCAAGATGAACGTTACTGTCCTGATAACAGGACGAGTTGCCAGGAGCAATGTGTAAGAAATGACCACTTCCATTCTATGTTCTGCTTATCTTGGATTTCTTCGAGAAGCATCCTCCCGAGTTGGGAGTTTCTCATTGCGCGCCAGTAAGATCAAAGATTGCTAATAAGTACGTAGTGGACAAATACAAAGTATAATAACTATGAAATAACTCTTCATGGGAAAGATAAGTTGGCCGGCTATGGATTAAGCCCCCAAGAAGTCGCGGAGTCTTCCTTTGAAAACTACATTAATAATGGCTTTCAGTTTAATGTTACCCAGGTCTTGGATAACCCTGACTTTGACGAGACCTCCGCCAACACCCTCTCCTTGCCAGTCTGCATGTCTAGGATGACCAAAATCACCGATTTCGAGCCCGAAGGTACGCATCTGGATTGGAGAGCGGGATCAGTTAAACTTTTCCCATTTCTCTATATTCACCACTTAGCGCAGTATTTTGATTACCATCCTCACTTGAATACCCAGTTTCCTTGTGTCTGTGGGAATTGGATGGCCAATGAGACTCGACTCTTCATGGATCAGATTGAGATGGGAATTGACGGCAGGAGCGAGTCTACAAGGCAGACCTTTACAGAAATTTGTCCTAGGGTAGGTTTTCCTCTCTCCTTCGCCTATCTTGGGTCTTTTCTGTTATTGTCATATCCCTTCTAGCAATATTCAACTCAGCTAACTCTCATTAGAATCTCGATGGAATGTGGCCGCTGAATCACTTTTTGGCCTTCTGTGAACTGGATATCCACTGGCCCTATATTGGGGAACTTATTGCGATACAACCCGGAGCAAATAAACGGATATGCGAGAAGGTGAAGCAGAAGATTATCGAGGAAAACCTCGAACACAACGAAGGACAAGCCAATTGGAGATTTTGCTCTAGAAGATGGCCCGTGGCTGAGGAACTTCTTGACCGCGAGCTCGACTCCGCCTTCATGGTATGGGGCAAGTGGGTTCATGGCCACCAGTTTCTTTGTGATAGATTTCGAGAGTGGCATGTAACGCCGCCTAGCCTAGAACATATTTATGATGAGTGAAGAGACAAGGAGGATGTGGCATTGTTAACAACCTAGGTTACCTAGTGTCGCCAAAACTCTGACTGATTACTTTTCTCCTGTCGCCGGTCCTAAGGTTGTTGTGGCTCCTTTGGATCCTGTTGTGGAACTGGTCAAGCCTGTTCAAGATCCTGTTGGTAAACCTGAATCTGGCGCTGGAGATCTGTCTTTTGCAGCTGCTGGTCTGTCTAATCCTGAAACACCAATTTCAATCTCCTAGGAGCAACAGATTTGGGACGCTCAGTACGCTCTTGCGATGCGACAAATTCATCTTGATACAGGAGGGCTTTCTATTGCGAAGCAACAACTGCCACTACTAATCTTTCTGGGAAATCTGTTTTGTCTCGGGCCAATGACTTTGTACAGAACCGGTAACTGGCTTGAAGCTCCGGGAGACCCTGGGTGCTATTGAACAGGGAGCTGCAGAGAACTGGGTCACTGGCCCAATTACCCTTATCAAGGATCTTATATAAGGGAACTTGGTGTTCAGGTTGCAATAGGCAAGATAGCCCTGGATTGGCCAGAGTGATTCAAGATTCTGCGCATTATCAGCAGATGTTGACAGATAAAGTAATCAGGAAGTATCTTACCATAACACAAATTTGAAAACTAAAATATTGTTCAGCTTCAGCAACAACGGATGAAAATCTTCCCTTAACCTCTTCATTGTAACAAAGAGTGGGTGGGCTAACAAAACATTGAGAGTATAGGCTACATCATTTGCATCTGTAAGATTTTGCTGTCTGAAGATTTCTAAAAAGCTTATTGGGGTGATGTTGCAGTTGTAAATTTATCACTATCAGGAATGAAAGATTCTCCAGTCAGGTTCACTTCAATTAATTTCCCCCCTCCGCCCTTCAGACCAAAAGTGAAGAACAGAAATATGAACGCACAAACCTTTCAAAACCTAACAATTATCTCATTTCTTCTTATATATTATATGTACTTTATTTTAATTTGTTTATCCACACATTCATTCAATCACCCTATCCACCCCCCCCCTTTCTCTACCCCCTCTACCCCCTCAAAAGCATCCCATCTAGCAATCATTCTTAAAAAAGCGATCCTCATCTCAGTAATCCCTTCCTCTCTCCCTTCGCAGCTACAGCAGCAGCTAACCTCTTACTCCTCCTAACCCTCGTCATGGACCTCGTAACTCTCATTTCTCTTTCTAATCTCACCACCCTCTCCTTCTTCTTCTTCTTCTTCTTCTTTTCCTTCTCCTTCTCCTTCCTCTCCTTCTCCTTCTTCTCCTTCTCCTTCTCCTTCTTCTCCTTCTCCTTCTCCTCCTCCTCCTCCTCCTCCTCCTCCTCCTCCTACAGTCGCAGGCTTCGCTTTACTCGAAGCAGAAGTATTCTCCTCGCCATGCTCGTTATTCTTGCTCCGTTGGAGGCGCGCGGCGGGCGGGGTGGCAATGGGTGATTTGTTATCCTTGGTACCCTGGCGGCTGCCACGCGCTTTCTTGTCGTGCCCGCTCATCGTATTCACATTGATCAAGACCTTGAAAACTTCCATATGTAAATTGTAGAAAATGCCCCAGACATTTTCTTTGCCTTCTCCTCTTCTTCTTCTTCTTCTTCCAATGCTAAGGATTGGGTTGGATTGGATTGGATTGGATTGGGATTGGAATAGGAGGAAGAATCTTTTTATCTCAGGACTTCCATGGTTCGTTGGGGGGCTTGGTGAAGGTACATCTTCTTGCTGCCTTGAGTCCGAAATCCCATCCCGAAGCTCGGGACATTTACGGCCCAGTCGCTTAGGTAACACAATGTTGCCTAGTGCGAATTGAAGCCCGTAATTGCCTGGCTCGTGGCAACGACTTGATGCTGCATATTGATGCCTCTGAGCTCCGGGCATTCCGAGCCTTGTTTGGAAGTCAATCAAGGGAGGTTGGTGGTTGAGATTGATTGATTTTCGAAGACAGTTTGGTTATTTATTGTTTTGGTTATTATTATGCCGCCTAAATCAGCAAAGCCAAGCCTGACCCATTTCCTCTGCGTACCGCTGGTCACGCCAACATCTCGGTCTCAGTTGCAGAATTCCGTGGGCGCTTTCCGAACGGACCTCACTTCAGGAAATGAAAATACCGTTGTTCCAGAGAAGGCGGTTAGGCCAGCAGGGACGTTACATCTCACGCTTGGCGTTATGAGTCTACTTGGCCAAGAGAGGATTGAGTCGGCACTGACGTTGTTGGCGTCTCTCAATCTCAAAGAAATGTTAACCTTCGGTGGAGACCTGGATCCTGGGAAATCTGATAAGATGGGAGTTCTGAAAGAAGAGCCAGACAGGAGTGGAGACGTCAACGACGGGAGTCTGAAAGTCACACTTCGCGGCCTCCAAAGCATGCACACGCCCTGGAAAACTTCCATCCTATACTCCACCCCCGTGGATCCAGATTCCCGTCTTTCGTCATTCTGTTGCAAACTCAAAGAAGCTTTCACGGCTGCCGGTTTGCTGGTCCCAGATGCGAGGCCTTTACTTCTTCACGCTACTATCGTCAATACAGTATATGTGCCTGGGGTTAGGGGTAAAGGGTCAGGCCATGGTAAGAGCAGAGCGAAGCTAACCATTGACGCGAGACATATATTGGAGAAGTATAAGGATTTCGAGTGGATGAGAGATGTGAGGGTGGAGAAAGTGGCTATTTGTAAAATGGGAGCAAAAAAATTGGAGGATGGGGAGGAAGAGTATGTCGTCGAGGGCGAGGTTGATATGCCTTGACTTGTAGGATATCTTATCTTGTGGTCTGCAGTGATACCCATGCTCGTTCCATATGACGACTGTTTTCATGGGCAGTGGTGCAGTGTAACTCAGACTGCACTTGAGGGACTCGGTACCCAAATACGGAAGATGGGGCCTCCCTATGCTCTAGTACTCGAAAACCCTATTTGGTTAGATATCATATCATGAAGGAGCTATTCAATCTGATAGAGTCGAGTATAGGGGAAAGAGGAAATTCATCGCATTGATGCGTATCAAGTCCTGACAACCTTGATAATCCACTATCCTCCATAGTTAAAAAAAAAAACACAAAAAAAAAAAAAAAACAAACAAAAACAACACACCCATGCCCTGCCATCGAGCAAATATCCTGGGACCCTAAAAATTGTGAATGAGAATGCAACCTAGACGCCAAAGCTATGGGGGGGGGGGGGGGAGCTGTATCGTAAGAGAAGACCACTGCTCATGTGCAGCCCTCAATTTCGGCCCTGGTCCCTGACAGCCAATTTGTTGCCTGAGCTATCAGAAAGCCGGCACGAGAACGTCGTCCACATCCATCTCCACCACCACGTCCCGAGTTCAAGTTGCGAAAAACCTCCTCAAGACCTTTTCCACCTCGGCGTACTCCTCCTTGACTGTGACCAGCGTGTCCTTGATCTTGGAGAGGCACTTCTCCTCGTCGGGCTCATCCGTCGTGCCAGCCTCATCTTTCTTCTGTCCGTAGTGCTGGATCTTCTCACAGCTATCCTTGACTTTCGTAAGGCCAAGTGTCGCAGATGAACCCTTTAAGAAGTGACCGAGCGACGACAAAGTCGGCAGGTCACTCTCTTTCCTGTAGAGAGGGTGTCTTGGTCAGCAAGTTGCCCGTTGGTTGTAGTCGAGGGACACGAAAGAGGGAACTCACAGCGCATCGTCCATCTTCTTGAAGGTCTGTTCGGCCTGCTCGAAGAAGCCGAAGACGATGGAACGGCTGAAGTCGCGCTCATCCTCATCGTCGTCCATTTCCAAGATCTGCTCGAAGGTCATAGCATCGATGTTATCGCCCAGATCAACACTGATGGAGCCCTCCTCGCTCTGCTGGGTGCGGTCAGCTCCCAACTCTCTCGCACGCTGTTCCGTTCGTCTGGCGCAGAGGAGGCTTACCCTATCTTCAGCATCATGACGCACGCTATCTGGCATGGCGAACGCAGTTCCACAATCTCTAGAATATCCGAGGAGCACGCCGATGGGTATTACCGTTCTAGGAGGGGAGGAGAGGAGGAAGAAGGGGAAAATGAGTAGTATTGATCTATCTTGAGGTTGAAGTGGTCCAAGGATATGGGTCTATTTATATCCATATCCTTGCCCAGATGACTAATATCTAGTCTCCTATATTCACCAATATGCTACCGATATCCCACCGATATTTACACGTTTAGCCTCCATTAGCTAGTCGTAGTCAATTCTTGACATAATTGAACGAAGATACCTCTTCGAACGTTCAGCGTTCGAAAGATATTTGACAATTATTGTTACCCCGAATCAGTACGATTTAAGAGGTTTTGAGGAACGGTCATATGCCCACTTTGCAACTGCTGGCTGATTATGGATGGCTATGATTATTATAGCCGCGCTCTTTCTGAACCTTCACCTCATTGCCGTTCTCTTAGTCGCTGTTCGTGAGGAGCAGAATGTCCCTGCCATATGTTTGGATGTACGAGTTGGGAATGCATGGGAGGCGTTGGATAGTAGAGTTTTTAGGTTGCTTGCTTGCGAATCTTCAAAACCCGTAATTGGCAAATTTCGGCTTTCATAGAAACGATAATGGGGCGGTTCCGGAATATATAGCCTCTCGGGTCCTTGTATTTATTACTTGGTGAGAATAGATTGGCTGAGAGATTTGGGAGAAGAGATTTAAGAGGCACCAATGGATTGATCCTGGTATCAATTTTAAGTTTGACATAAGTACCAAGGTGTTCCTCTAATATAATTTACTTTAGGGAAATAGAATTAATTGATATATCTCTAATGGTAATAAATCGGTACTAGAAGGACGCCTCATTCTGGTTTGCGAAGTTTAGGAGATGGTAGTGAAGGTATAGACTTTGAGACTGGGAATTAGATCTTTGATTTGATTGGCGGAGAGGCTATGGATTTTCATTAGAATTCGTGTCACCAGGAAAATGGGGTCATGCCATCGCCATGAAATCTTCTGTCTCGATGCCCGAAACATTTCCGCATATTTCTTTTTTGTCCTCCACAGTTTTAGCTCTAAATCTTCTCCGCCCAAAATAAATTTGACAGAGAGCGTTGGTGTATTTGTCCACATTCCAATGCCAACTTTATTGACTTATTTTTTTTCGTATAATAAGAGGAATGTAATCCGTTTTCCTCTTTTTGACCTCACGGAAGAGCAAATAATAAGGAGCCGCGTCCTGTTCCCTTCAAGCCTGCTGTATATCGCAGTCTTAGCTGCACGTTGTTTCTCCGCTGCACATGCTGCAAGAGGCGCTGTATTTCACATGCAATGTGAACCAATAGATTTGGAGCACACCATTCACTGGGATCCTTGAAAGGGCGCTGCAATTCATTGAGTAGTAGGAATTAACTACCGGATACCATTTTGTCATTCTGCTTGTTGCTGCTTGCAGAAAAGTGGCTTTCTCTTCGGATCTTTGATTATCTACCATTCTTTAGGCAATCTAGGGAGGCGATCAATTTTCATGTCGGATCAGGGATCCAGCCATCCTGCGCTGTGGGTATGATGATCAATGAGGAAGAGCCTTTTATTTGCATCGAGGCGGTAGTCTCAGCTGAGTGGCGATTTACAAGAAGTACCATCTGTTGCATTGCAGGATTGTGCAGGGTGGACAGTATTTTCGGAAAGGGCAAAGGTTTCAATATAGAACTGGTGATTATTGACACACGGATCAGATTTCCGTCCAATTGTTGGGAAGCCCGCTGTTGATCGCCTCAGAACTACATTCGTTGCTTATCATCTGGCCTGATTCCCCTACATGGTAGTTCTCGTGTAAATTCGTCTCCCTAAGTCATATGGTCGTCCATAACGGTTGAATCTATGGGCCACAGGTAACCTTGGCTTCACACCTAAGTGGACGACCCTCGATGCATTTGAAGCTAGTAGCTCGCAGCTGGCTAGCCAGCTGTTTGATAGTTCCATCACAATTTCGGGCATCGGAGATCTAAACTCTGCAAGTAAATGTGGGGATCGTATAATCGTTTTTTTTTAATTCCAATGAAAATGAGCGGGATAGTCAAAAGATATAGGCGTCACTACTTGTTTATGTAATCCCGGGCAAAGCTGAAAGGGTGCTGAAAGTGTAGTGCATATCTTCTTGTTTCTGACTACCTTTAGTAATTGCAGTACGTACCCGTGACCACTATAGCGCGATTGCTATTAGAAAATGAAGAATCTAATTAGGGATTTCAAGCAGAGGTGGCCTCAACGAAATGGGCATATAGTAATGGGTAAATTGAAAAGGAGATTATACCCTAGCCTTCTCACCAGTCCCTTGAAAAAGTCCCCTGGAAAGATTCTGTAACTTTCCTGGATTATCCACCAGATCGATGCAAGTGTGAAAAAAGTCGCCTCGTTCATACCTCCAACCTGCTCTCCAAGTACAGAACTTTCGACGACAGACCTAAGGCTTCTTCTGCTTAAACGCCGAAAAGAAAGGCATCTAAAGCGAGATGGCCATTTAATTGACTGCGAATACTCTCCTTTTTTGTCTTCGCCGCAACAAAGCACTACTTTTTTCTGATGTTCTTCAATATAGATTCGAAGTCTCGTAAAATGTTTGCAGAAAGGCGAGCAATAGACAAGGTGATCAGACTAGCTAAGATGAGTTTCAAAAGAGTCAAGACTTGTCCACCAGGTCCGTTAAGGAAGAGCAGATAAACGGCACAAATTGCGGCGCAGACACATATATCAAAATCCGTATTCTTCCATAGAATAATTGGAATAACCAAAATTTGCAGCTGGAAAGCTGAAGATAGAGATCAGAATGTATAACTGCTGATTAATGCCTTAGTCTCGATCAAGATTTTCTGTGTCTCGAACTAGCCACAATAATAGATGGCAATGCCGTCACTATGGTTCTCATTGGGAAACTTTTTCTATACTTGGGATTGCGGTCCGCATTGAAAGCCTTGCTTAATCTCCCGACAATCACTGGATTTCAGTCGTCGTTGGTCGATTAGCGGTCTACCGCAGCACGAGCACGAGCACAGCTCAGCACTTGCATTGAGTTGATGCGATTTCATAATAGCGAACTATGAATTGGAATTCTTTAACTGGCGAGGTAAGCCGATGGCATTGGGATTGTCAATGTTGTTGATGAAGAAGGGAATCGTAAGGATTGCCGAAACCTCGGCAGGATTGATCACCTAGAGCTCCCCCCCCTTTTGTCAACTTTAACAGCTTGAATCTTATTCTTATTACTTCATAGTATCATTGCTGTTCATTGCCAAATTGCATTAGTTACAATGGCCCCTCAAGCTCCATGGCAAGTAATTGCCCAGCGAAAGCAAGCAGAGCGACAATCCCGAATACCTGAGGAATGGCTCCTCTCCAACCTTCCATCTCCCTCCACCCTCAACGTCCTCTCAATTCCACGAACGAGCAGCATTCTAACCTCCCAGGAACTCTCAATCACCGAAAACTACGATGCCACATCACTCGCCGAGACTCTACGAGCTGGTAAACTCACTGCGGTGGAAGTAACAATCGCATTCTGCAAACGTGCAGCCATCGCCCAGCAACTTTGCAATTGCTTAACTGAAATATTTTTCACTAAAGCCATCGAACGCGCGAAATATCTCGATCAGGAATACATACGCACAGGGAAGACAATAGGGCCTTTACATGGCGTACCGGTATCTCTGAAGGACACGTTTAAGGTTAAGGGATATGATACTTCTATCGGTATTGCTTCATTAGCAGAAAATCCGGCCAGGGAGAATGCCTTACTAGTCGATATATTGTTGGAACAAGGGGCTGTATTATATTGCAAAACCAATATTCCACAAACACTTGCTGCATTGGATTCTGATAACAATGTTTTTGGACGCGTTCTGAATCCAAGGAATAGGATGGTTACAGCAGGCGGAAGTTCAGGTGGTGAAGGAGCGTTGATCGCTATGCGGGGGAGTATTCTAGGTGTTGGAACAGATATAGGTGGAAGCATTCGGGTCCCGGCTATGTGTAATGGACTTTATGGAATCAAACCAAGCAATCAGAGGGTTCCTTATGTGGGACAAGAGGATGGAACTATTCCAGGAACCAGTAGTCTTTCTTTAATCGCAAGCGCGGGGCCGATTGCTACGAGCATAAGGGATTGTGAGTTATTTCTACGAACAGTCTCAAGTACAAGACCATGGGAGAGAGATCCCAACGTTGCCTATGGATTTTGGGAAGAACAAGGCTCCATCTCAAAGAAACCTTTGATTGGAATCATCCGCACAGATGGCATTGTTTCCCCGCTTCCTCCCATTCAGAAAATTCTGGACGAGACGGTAGATGCATTGGAGAAATCAGGAATCAATGTTGTTGAAATAAACAACTCCGCATTTCAAAAATGCCAATCTATAATTAATGGATTTTTTGCTGGCACCGACGGTGGAAAATCCATGTTCGCTCTTCTCGATAGAACAGGAGAACCACTGATAAATTGGCTCAATGGACGTATGAAAAAGAAATCTCCAATTTCAGTTTCTAAATTAGTCGAGCTTCATGCTCGAAGAATCGCTGTGGCAACGGAAATGTTGAATGTATGGAAAGATCCAAAGACCGGACGACAAATCGATGCTATTATCTGTCCCGTGGCACCTCATCCAGTTCCTCCCATCGATCGATGGAACAGCGTGAATTATACGTCTAGTTTTGTATTAATGGATTATCCCGCTGGGAGTTTACCAATTAGGGATTTCACAGAGGCAGATTTGAAAGGGGATTTGCCAGATGCGACACCCTTAAATGGTTGGGATAAGGTTAACAGGGAGTTGTGTAAGTTATAGTTTTTACATATTTGCGTTTGCTAACGGGAAACAGGGGATGAAAAGACAATTGATAGGAAAGTATATCTTAACACGATGTTATCAATCCAACTCGTATGCCCAAAGCTGCAGGAACGAAGATTGTACCTGTCTATGAAGATAATTGACGATGTGTTCCGCAATGGCAAAACCTTAGGACAAGCAGTATTATAGCTTCAACTGCTACAATTGACGCATCGTTGAATTAATACCCCAAGTACACCAGGTACATCCCCCTGCAACATTCAGCGAAGACGGGAATTATTGGCGCCGCTTTTTGATATACGTAGATCGGTGCACAATTACATGATTACCGCCTTAATAAATGTTAGATGCAAGGTGGCCGCACCAATCACCTGGTTATATGTGGCAGTATTTTACTCTTTGTAGTTAAATACTGGCCTGTGCTCATTCACATTTATTATGGCCTGTACGGTGTACACAATGTGGCGACATCTTCGCCAACTCGGCTACTCTTCTATTTGTATTATTCTTAGCTTTTGCTATGTCAAGTTTGCAACCTGCAGCAATGTTCGATAGCCACATCCTGGTGGCGGGAGATGTCCCCGTCGATTTGCTTGTATACTCGTCCCCAAATCCGGGCCTAAATCAGCGCGATAAACAAAAACTATCTGTCCGGCGATGCAGTGGGGGTGCCACGCTCATTTCTGACCTTTTGTTTGCCGCTACCGACCTACATAAATGCCAAATACACCCCCCTGCAGTTTCTAAAGATACCTTTCTAGAGTCTTCGCCCAACGCCATAACTGAGCTGGAAATCTTCGGAGAAGCAGTCGAAGCACCCTTTGGTTTTAAAGTGAAGCATAGGCAGCCACTTGACACGAAACCAAGATGGTATCCTGCTTCCCATCAGCTTACACCAAGCGACAATTTGGACGTCTTGATCTTTCAAGATGCGGAACAGCACTTCAATAAATCCGACATTGAAGTAGCAGTTGACCTTTTTCGTGATAGCAGACCTCGTGTACTGCTTTATCACATGGCTCTTCCCCTAGGAGTTGGGGCGCTTTGGGATGCTGTGCGCCGTGGGCCATACGGGAAAGATCGTAACCAAGATCCGGAGAAGCTTATTGTGGTTGTTAGTGCAGATGATCTACGTGCCGAGGGTATTGAGCTATCTCATGGGCTTTCCTGGGAAAAGACATGTGAGGACTTTGTGGAAAACCTGGGGTCTAATGGCAAACTTGATACGCTGGTGACCTGTGCGAACCTGATAGTACTCTTTGGGTGCGATGGAGTTATTTATCATCGTGGACGGCAGATGCTCGAGCCAACCCTATTTTTCGACCCGCTGAGTGCGGAGGGAAGGTTTATCAGGCGTAACATAGGGCCTGTTCCAGGTCTTGTTGAAGCTTTCATTGCAGGATTAGCAACAAAAATAGCTCAGTCTCCTGAAGCACCTTTGGACGATGGCATCAAATATGGCTTCAGTGCAGCAAGACATCTTGCAAAGTTAGGGTTTAGGAACCATGATACTCATGACTGGCCGAGATATCCCGCCGTTGACATTATGAAAGACCTACTCCTAGATGAGGCAATAATTACACTGTCAATACCATCTGGCAAGTCACAGATTCTCGAAGAAGCATATAGATTGTCTCTGGAGTTACAAGAATATTTATATCCCTGAGACATGTCACGTAGCTTCTTGATCATATTTTTCCTTCCAAAACTTTCTTCCAAGGGTAATGCTGACTCCGAAATTCTGATACGCAGAAGATATATCTAGCGGTAATACTTCGCATTGGTCTATCTTACATCACAACATTGGAGATCCTGTGCAGGTTGCACATGATATAGTCCAGAAAGGAACATACTCTGCCGCAAATTGGATTCCTGTTGCACAATTCGGTCGTCTAATTCTGCTCGATAGATCCGAAATCGAGGCTTTCCGTACAATGTTTAATGCTATACATGAATATCTATCCACTCCCCAGACCAAACCACTCAACATTGGTATTTTTGGATCTAGAGGCTCAGGAAAATCTTTTGCTGCTGTTCAGGTGGCAAACGCAGCATCTCTTGCATGCCGACGAGAAAATCGGCACTTCCGATTCAATCTCTCTCAATTCACAAAACCCGAAGATCTCTCTCTCGCTTTTAACATGGTCAGAGACTGTACTCTTTCAGGAACGCTACCTATAGTCTATATCAACGGTTTTGACACTGAGCTTTCGGGCGAGCCATTAAGCTGGCTAACGTATCTATTACCTCCCATGCATTCAGGTCACGTCTTTGATCATGGGGAGATGCGACATACTGGCAACGCAATTTTTCTCTTGGGGTCCAAGACCACAACATCTCTGAAAGGTTTCCAGGAATTTTCGAAACCTAAGGGTAATAATAGGCTAGAAGTCGATGAAAATATGCGGGATAATGAACTTACACCCAAAGCGGAAGAATTTCTAAGCTGTCTTCATAGCTTTGTTGACGTGCTTGGGATCGACCAAGTCAACAAGAATGATGCATTATATCCTGTCCGGCGAGCAGTTGTTCTTCAAGCATTACTTGAAGAAAGAGAGCCTCGTCTACAGACAGAAAAGGGCATATCAATTGACGAGGGTGTACTCGATGGGCTGCTTATGATTCCTACTTACCGACATGGACTTAGGTCGCTGAAGTCAATTATCTCCATGAGTAAAATAACAGGTAAACGCCACTTCGAACGAGCAGCACTTCCGCCAGCAGCGCAACTTGCTCTTCACCTGGATTATGACAACTTCATGAAATACTCCCATTTCGACACCCTACCAGATACTATTAGAGAGGTAGTCTCAGAGCTTCTTCATGAAACCTATGTCAATTATCGGGAGACAATGGAAGTTGGTGAAGAGCTGAGAAATCTCAAGGAACAGGATTCAGCGAAGCCATGGATGTTTTTAAGTGAGGAGCTCAAAGAATCTGCGCGAGCTCATGCCGCCGAGATACCTCGAAAGCTACGTACAATCTCTTGCTTCTTAGCGGAAGAGGATGAGAATCGCACAGCGGTGACAGAATTCACGAAGAAAGAGCTGGATCGACTAGCAGAGGAAGAGCACGAACGATGGAACGCAGAACGCTTGAAGAAGCAGTGGCATTTCGGTCCGAGAGATGTGGGGAAAAGATCAAGCCCTTTTCTTATACCTTGGAGAGATCTAGAGAAGCGCTGGCAGGATGTAGATCGTGCAATGGTAGAGTCTTACCCTAAAATTCTTCCAGACGGGTATAAGATCTACCGGATTGGCAAGGCAACAAAGACGAAAGTGAAAGTACTTCCAGGTCGGGTAACGACTGTTTGATTTCTGCTATGTCTATTTAGTTAATGTCTGAGATCATTGCAATTTCAATATCACTTTGCGATCTTTTAGTCTTTTCCTTCTGACTCCACCTGTACCACAAAACCCACGTGCCGATAACAACAAGGGTCAGCGGAATTGCAACAGCAAAGTACATCCATAAACGCTTTGAAACGACCTTATCCCCTTGTGTTGCTCCCCAATCGAACATGGTCATGCTAAAAATTGACTGATAGGAGTCAGCTCAGAGTCTCGGAAAATTGGAGCGACATACCGCGACAGTGGTTGCAGGTAGAAATACCAATGTGAGGATTGCAATTGTCTTCATTGATGAACTGTCACGGCGAGCTTTATCTGCTGCTATAAAGGAGTATCGAGCAATCTAATGGTCAGCCGAATTCACTCAGTGTCACATTTAGACTACAACACGTACCATTATACTTACTTCAGCATCAACCTAGCAACAAAATTAGTGAGTTGTCCAAACAATGGGATAAGCTTGAAATAGTTGCCATCTGGTGTTGTGTCTTGATCTTTGATGGAATTGTTTCCAAGTCATCCTTCAGCATTTCCGACAGCGTAATCTGCGTATCAACTCGATGCCGCAAGGTTTTTGAATAATTCGCTTTTTTGGTATCTGGACTGAATGACATTGCGATTTCGTCGAAACATTTCATTAGATTATTGGCAAGTCCGTTCCCGAACAGCCAACGATTGCGGAGTTCTAGATGTTCCTTTCCTAGGTCGAACAATCGAGCTTTGGCGCCTTTGAGCGCTTGTGTATCTTTCGATATGACCTTTTTTTCCTGGTCTAAGACCCGTTGCATCGAGGTCATAACTTTATCCCTTACTTGCTCCATCTGCCACTTGAGGATGCACACTGGCAGGAACATATAATCGGGCGTCAACGGGCTATAATCCGATGGGAATGATTCTTCGCGGAGGAAAAACTCAAGATCAATTTCAGAAGCCGCAAAGAGAAGACAAACCCAGTCAATTCTTCTTTGACTTCCCTCTGTCTGAAGTTCGGACATGGAAAGCGTAATGAAAGGAAGACTATCTCCAGGAGTCTGCATGATAATACCTATGGCAAGACTTTAGTAATGCTATTGCCACGGTAAGAGGAAGGAAATCGTCTCGCACTGATATTGTGCTTTCCTTTTAGGACAGCCGATCCCATCGTCCCTTTCTCCACAAAACCAATAAATTCACCATGAATCCATCCCGCAGCCTCGGCCGTTCTGAGGATAGCATCTTGGTAGTAAAGCTGACTCCGATCTTCAAGCCGGACAATCCTTCGGGAATTAGCAAAGCGACTCCTGATGGACATATACGGGTAATTACAGTAACCGGAAACGGTTCACGTCCAGATTCTGACGTTTATCTCTCTTGCCAAAATATTAGTATCTCCCTAGAGCGGCAGAGGGGGATAATACCACAGGGCGTGTTTTGATGAAATTTAAGGCTTCGGTCTCATTTGCAACCTCCTTAATCTGCGGGTTCTTAATTTTCCAACCAGCTCGCTGTCACGTGTACAAGTAGTCAGCGATCAAAAGTCACAGAAAGATCAATAGAGAGGCCTACTTGAATCACTGCGGCGCTGGTCTCGAACGATTGATAGCTACAGGCTGTTGATAGGGATTTAGATGCCGTCATCTTGCAAGATACCTTGGGACAACCTCGAAAACATAAGTCTAGGAGGAGATCAGATTTCAATGTACAGTGCTGTGCTTTCTACTTTTCGTTGAATTGAGGCTCTGCTGGGAGAGGATCACGCTTCATTTCGCAATGCTATTGATAAGTGTGCTACACTCATCGACACTTGTACGGCGGCGCTGCAAGACTTGGCTTCCCAGCGAGATGATGCGACCCTGACAACATACACTGCAGTTACGAGTCGCAAGGGTCCAAAGCACGGCAGATATTCCCGAATCTTACCCCCGCAAATTCGGTCTGGATTCCTATTTGGTCTCTCCTGTCTCAGTCCGTAATCAGTATGATTATTGGATGAGGCGTCAAAGATGAGAGGCTGAGCCACTTCTATGGCTTGGATGGTAGAGTATCTTTTTCGAATTTCGTTATAGACACTAATATGCACATGTAGAACTCTGTTTCTAGGTGCTGAGATATTGCATGCGCAATAACCTCCTGTAAACTTTATGCAGATGCTCTGAAATGCACTGTAGAGCTGGGAATTTAAAGCATGCTGATCAACATTGGCGTAGCTGAAAAGGCCGGTTTGATTAGCAACCATGTCTTGCACAAAGGTTGTTGAAATACTTCAGTGGACAGCGGACTTGTGAGGCTACGGCTATGGTTATCGCTTTTCCATACACGTGTACAAATAGGAGGGCTTAGAATTGCGAAGCTTTTCCAGATTGAGTGTCATGCATCTCAAACCCATGCCACCTGAACTGCTCTATTGGGGTCATAAAACGCGAGAAGTAGTCTGTATTTTTTATCTTATAGTTTAAACACATTTTGATACTTGCAACATAAAGCCATCTAGGCTTGATCAATTCTCCACTTCCTTAGTTGCATAACGATCATCTCACCCGCTTCTACAGAATGAGGCTTCTCAACACCAGGGATATCGTGGTGGAATCTTTCCCGAGCCCGGAAAGACCTGACATTCCGGACTACGCCATTCTTTCTCACAGATGGGGAAATCAAGAGATCTCCCTTCAGGACATACAAAATCTTACCCCAGAGTTAAAAAACACCGAAGGCTATAAGAAAATTGAACGATGCTGCAAAGAAGCTACTTCTGTCGGGTGGGAATGGGTCTGGATCGATACGTGCTGCATCGACAAGACAGATCAGGTGGAACTCACGGAGGCGCTGAATTCAATGTTCCATTGGTACCGAAGAGCTCAGGTTTGTTACAGCTATATGTCAGACGTTCCAAGCACCGAGGACCCTCGAGCCAAAAATTCCATGTTCAGGAAGAGTAAATGGTTTACTCGAGGCTGGACTCTCCAAGAATTAATTGCCCCGCAGTATCTGACCTTTTTTGGTAGTGACTGGAAAGAGGTAGGAACGAAGTCTAGCTTGCAGGAGCTTATTACAAGTATCAGTGGCATTCCTGCACAAGTCCTCCTAACAAACTCCGGCGGCGATATCAGCGTGGCTCAAAGGATGTCATGGGCCTCGAGGAGACAGACGGCAAAAGTGGAGGATAAAGCCTACTGTTTGATGGGGCTGTTTGGTGTCAATATGCCCATGGCATACGGAGAGGGGGACAATGCATTCCGACGCTTACAACTCGAGATCATGAAATTGTCGGATGATCATTCTATCTTCGCATGGACTGGCGACAGATATGGAAACAAGAGAGGACTCCTTGCTATTTCTCCTCGGGAATTTGAACATTGCGCTGAGGTTCGTCGCTACGGTGACAGTTCCGCCTTCTCTATGACAAACAAAGGCCTCAACATGAAGCTGCCTCTCATTCCTCACGGAAAATCTCCCGCTGGAAATGAGATCATGTTAGGAATTCTAAGCTGTCAACGGAAACAAGGCTCCCAATATCCAGATCGATACCCAATCGCCATCTACTTGGAAAAGGAACCCGGGGGTGATGCTACAAACTACACTAGGATCCATCCCGAGAAGACGAAAGAAATAAAACAAAATATATCTTCATATGTGGCCGATAAGAAAGAGATCTACGTGCGGGATACTGATCCCTCGCGGTTTGAGGTCTCAAGCTGGATGCAGCCGGAATCTGAATATAATTTCTACTTCTCGATTGGTGAATGTTCGCACGCCAATACTCGTATCGAATACCCTGAAAACACTCAAATGATATGGACGCTGGATAAAGAAAACATAAAACTTTGCTTTAAAGGCAGTGGAGCTTCCGCCACCTTTCTGTTTAAAGACAAAAGGAAAAAGCTTTTTGCCATATCACTGGGGGTTCATAATTACAATGTCTGGTGTGCGATTACCACCGATTGCCATAATGGAGATCTTAAGCGTATAGCGAAGGACTATTGGTCTGGTGATAAGGGGAGTGCGAGATGGGATAATATGGATCGAAGGACTTTGGTTCTTTCTGGTCACGATCGAGTGGATCTTGCTATTAGAAAGGGCAGAAAGGATGGTAGTAGAGCTTATTTTTTTGACATCGTGGCGGGAAAACATTTTTGGTTGGAGAGTGTTGGACCTGGGACGGGGTTTAAGGATTTTTGAAATAGCTAAATGGGTGATGATGAGTGTTATAGGTGGTATTTTATATTGTGGCAAGCTCCTACGAAGAGCTATACTGTAATTCAAATTGCTAAGATAAAATCATCGATAAAATCAGGCCCTGTCTTTCTTCAGTGCCCATATGACTATATCCTCGAAATCGCAAAACCTTTAAACGCCGATATAATACCCATTCCTAACTTCTTCTCCAATATACGCCTATCCTGTCCCTTGAATATCCATCAATATTAGATTTTCTGAGGATTCAATCTTCACCAAGTCTTTTTCCACGTCCATGTCCCGGGGATCCTCTCATCAATCCACTCCTATTCTCGCCTCTCGGAATACCGCCATGCTTGTTTTCGGCATTCTTCTGAATTCTCTACACTTTCCTTAGCAACCTCTCGCCTCCGCTCACAAATTCTACGACTGCATCCCTCTACCTTTTTATCCCTGCGCTTCTTCTCAACTACCTTGTCTGAGAATTCCACAAGCCTCTTCCTACCAAAAGCCTCAATCTCGATCATCTCATGCTCTATTCTCGCACTATCATTCAACTTCACACTCTCCTTAATCTCGGCAATCTTCTTATTCTTCCTCCCTTTCCTCTTCCTCTTGCTCTGTATCCCCTGTCGGGGAAGCAATCACCAGCTGGATATCTGGAACCACTGAAGAAGATATAGAATGTAGAGGTGTGAAAGCAAAAGTATATATCATACACATTATCAGCCTAGCAGGCCCGCTATACCAATCTCTGAAACTCGCAAAGAGTATTTCGATTTTCCTCTCCGGACTCCGATCAAAAGCCAGGAGCTTCTTTTCGGTCCAGGATTTTACATGTCCGACGTCGTGGCTATTTCCCTCAAATTCCGAGAGGTAGATTTTTATAGCAATCCTTTTGATCTTTTCTTCTAGAAGATCAACCTTGGTGAAATACCAAAATCCAATGGGTCTTTGAGAATCATTCGGAGTCCACAACTGATGTGAAGAGGGCGAAATCTTCTTCTATTTGGTTGCCACCGAAGACTTCCTCGAGAGCAAGATCGTAGGCTGAAATGTCGACTACGAATATCATGGTGTGGATCCATTTCTTCAGCTCGCAGCGTTCACCTCCTGTATCTGTAATCTGGAATCTGTGTTTCGATATTTGACCATTGACGGATATGTACCGATAGTCTTGATGCGGGTCATGAGTATGTCCTCATCGCTGGGGATATAATGTGGATCACTTAAACGTTGGACAGAATTGAAGAAACTTGCAATATAATTAATTCTTTGAACACTATAAGTGATAAACATACTCACTATGGTGCAGATTCGTGTAGCATGTATTCATTTGACCTTAGGAATGCTTCTTGCACACCAAGATCCTTCCAAAGATCCCTCCATAGTTGCGGGATGGAAAATTCATCGGTGTGTATTGTTTTCGTCATGAATGCTCGAATATTTTGGACCTGCAATTGGTAATAAATAAATTATAACGTAGTTGGCAACCATGGCCTTCAATAGGTTGTCGTTCTGAATTCACTCATTCACTCAGAATTTCATCCCATACCAATCCAATTTATTTATTAGAAGATAATAGACAGAAGGAGATGAGTGATCTAGTATAAATAAAGACATCGTTAGAAACCCACGCAACCTCTACCATGCAATTTTATACAATGACCTAAGTAACAGAAAAAATAACTTCCCATTCAGCTCTACGCCTCCGGCGTAACCACCTTTTTCTTCTTGATGCTACGCCATCCCATCCCCAAAGAAAACACAAAGAGTGCCACGGCAGCTCCAGCCGCAAGGTAGAAGTTAGAGTTCGTCCCGAAATTGTATGCCTGGATAACCCCGGGCTGATCTTCCTTGCTTATAACCTTTCGTATATTCGTAGCACCAGCGGTGATCACTGTCTCGACATCCACCGTAGGCGCATATTTCTTCAAACCGACGAGGAGTTCGTGACTGAAAATCGTTTGTGCGAAGGAAAGGAATAGAGCACCGCCGAAGGTCTGTGAGAAAACCGCAATTGACATTCCAACAGGAATTTTGTCCGGGGGAAGAACGTTCTGGATAGCGACGATAGACTAGAGAATTGTTAGTTGCGAGGCTGAGGAAGAAAAAGACAGAGACTGACCATCTGCATGCCGGCGCCACGTCCAGCCCCAGCGATGATCTGATAGCCAATCCACTTTGCAGTTGTTGTATGAGGTGTGAAAGTTGATGCCAGCCCTGATCCTATTGACATTACCACGCCACTAAAAGCTGCCCAAGGCAAATAATATCCCAGTTTTCCAACTACAGCATGGATTAGCTTTTATGAATGAAGCTAAAGGATAGGCAAACTCACCCATGACCCCCGATGTAATTGCCAAGCACATCTGACTTAATATGGTAGGTAGAACATACACCCCACTCATCGAAGGGGACACTCCTTTCACCGCCTGGAAATATATTGGTAGGTAATAAGTGTATACCATCATGCCTCCGAAGAAGAAGAATTGGACGACACAAGAGCACCAGACAATTCGGTTAGTCAACATATAAAATGGTATCATGGCTTCGGCACCGACATGATGTTCCCATATTAGGAATACAATCAGATTCCCTCCAGCTCCGCAAAAGAGTCCAATAATCTTTGCATCATCCCAGGGATATTTCTCTCCACCCCATTGAAGAGCTAAAAGCAACATGATGGCGAATGGGGCGAATAGACCGAATCCGACAAGGTCGAGTTTTGGGAGAATACTTTTGAAGGTAAGCTTGATGGTTTTATCAATGCGATCAGGAATATTGATGAAGAACAGGAAGGTGGCGCCTAGAGCTCCAATGGGTAAATTGATATAGAAGCCTAGAACGTCAGCGATTAGCACTAAAGAAGTAGAGAAACCTACACCATCGCCAAGTGGCATACTGTGTAAATAATCCAGAGAACAGTGGACCCGAGGCGATCCCAATTTGGCCAACTATGCCAGTCAGAAAATGATCTACAATAGGAGGGGCCGATATTACCTCCCATCATGATCCCCATGATTACTAGAAAATGTTAATATTAGAACATCGTCAACATAGTAGAGATTCACCTGGCCGTTTATGCATAGGAACAGATGCCCCGATGATTGACAGAGCACCATTCGTTAGACCGCTTCCACCCATGCCAGCCACAGCCCGACCAACAATCAACATATTGGAAGATTGGGCAGCACCACACAACGCGGAACCAAATTCAAAAAGTGCTAGAAAAGCAAGGAACGTGTACTGAGTTGTTAGAACAAAGATCAAAACTTAAAAAGAGACTGACCTTATTGTTGAAATTGCTATATATTTTCCCAGTCAAGGGCTGAAGGGCGCAGCTATAGTTGAGTTAGTGTTTAGTTAATGAAAAGGTATATGAGGCTCTGTACTTTGAAAGTAGATATGCACTCCCATACCATCCCACATCGCCGAGTGAATGAAAATCACTAGTAATCCGAGGGATAGCCTATTTTCTCAGTCAGAAGGCTCTAGACCTAGACATAGGCTATGCATAGTATACCTACGGTTGTGACGATGGACATATCCAGCAGCATCAAGAATGCAATCAGAGTGACTGAAGCGATGACAAGGAATAACTTAAAGCCGGTAATATATTCATACTCGGTGTCTGCAACCGTTGTTGCGGCACTCTCTGAAGGTTTTTCTGCATCGGGAGGTTCAGTGTGAACAGCTGTAAGGTTATTATTTGTTGTTTCTTCTGGCACAACCTCACGGTCTTTTTCCTCGTCTGTATTTGCTGTTGGTTTTGGCACGCTCTCATGGCCAAGATGTTCTTCTTTCTCGTCGCGTTCCATCGTAGTGAGCTAGAGAAATCAGCTGGGGAAATAGAGTGCTGATCAGATGGCGTTTGTCGAAATGGAAAGTCTATCTAACGCAGAAATTGACACCAATATCACGTTCCATAGTAAAAGAGAAGGAAATATAAAGACAGAAATAAATAAAGATTCAAAATGACTACTTCACAACAACTTTTTAATGAATCCCGACTCCTTTCCCATCGGTGTTCGGATGTTGTCTATCTTCCGACGGAGGTGGAGGTGCTATGGCCTCTAATACTTGAGCGGAAACTTTATCGATACTTCCGATAGTCACATGCTCCCATGCACAGTATATATATATAACCCAAAAGTATAAAAGCGAAATATTGGGCCCTGATTATTAATATATCCTTTTGACTGTATGCTTGGTAATTATATAGAGACACAATATATTAAGCTTTAGAGGGGATCAATTCTAAGATTGTCCAAAATAAAAATTGTTTTGTAAGCTTTCTCGCTCGTCTTGGATTTTGTTGGTAGCCTTATTAGCTAGGCTCAAGCGCGATATTGAGGGTTGGCTGAATCAGTATCGCTCAGGAGGCGGTAGCAGCCGGCAGAAACCCCTATATCTACTCCATAGCTTATACAAGAAGTACAAGCCCTAGGTCTAAAGCATAATCATCCCCGTGCTCTGGACAGATTTTTATCTTCAACAATGCGAATCTGCCTTAAGTATTCGTTTGACTTCTTTTGGGGTGCCGAGCATAATTAATATATTAAATTATGCGAAAGCAAATCACACAGCGCACAAACAGAGCGTGTTATGCATAAGCTCAGTGGAATTCTTTGCAGCCAAACTATATAACTAACAAATAATTAATTTAGGCCCACACAGTAATTACCACCTGTCTCTCCTTTTCAAGATACAATCACGACGCGTCTTCGGACTCGTCGTGCTCCACGATTTGCATTGCACATTGTAACTTGTGGTCTGGCCTGCGACACCCCTTGTGGTAGAGGCACTTGTGGGGCTTTGAACTTGAAAGTTGAACGCATTTCTTATTGTAGCAATAAATTAATAACAACATCTATTACACCAGAAATTAAAAGCACGGTTCGAAATTAAATTGATTACCATCAAAGAAATCTCGCATCCATGCGTCATCCCCAAACATCTCTGTAGTGAGACTAGTCTCATTTTCTGCTTCCGCAGCCTGCATTGCCGCTAGCTTTCCCTCCCACCAAACTCTAATGCCATGAAATTTCTTGAGTGTATAAGCCCAAGGGTCACCATTATATGGAGAATTCCATTGATCAACTCCGTGTGGGAGCATTTCCAGCGGACCTCTTTCTATTCCTATTGCCGCGGGGATTTGTGCCCATTTTTCGGCGAGCGTTTGGACTAGATCCCCCAAATTCAACTGCTGTCGAATTTCCCGCCGGTCCCAGAGTATACCAGGAGACTCGAATGTGCTAAGACGAAACAGACCGGCAATACAATGCGATGTATGCGTAAGGACCAACATAGATTGGTGTGCGAAGGAAGCCGCTGGCATACTTTCGGTATTAAGGAGAATATCGAAGGAGGACTTGACAGAATTGAAACAGGTCCAAAGGTTCGCTATGCGTTGTAATTGATGAGTCGGACCAGATGGAGTTGATTTAGCATTCGCGCTCAAGCTATGTTCGTGTATGGTGAGGTTTGCAGAGAGTATTTGTATTCGGAGCGTTACTGGACTTTGGTAAGAAGGTATGCACAAGTAGGAAAAGGTCCAAAATACCATTTGATTTTAATTCTGGAGGAATAGATCTCTCCAAATCGTCTAGCTGTGACTTTAATGTTTTTATATAGAAGTAGGATGGGACTGATGAGCCTGCACCGCCAAAAATCTCATTCCATGTCGAATTAGCAGCCCTATTACAGATTATTTGAACTCGCACGAGGTACACAAGCAGTAGATCTGTCGGAAAATCATGCTTCTCCTCGAGGAGGATCAAACAATCATCCAAATACGGTGTCCATCGCATAAAATCAATTCGTTGGAAATAATTTGAACTCCTAGATTAAGTGTCAGAACAGTATTTGAAGAGAACTGGCCTTCACTCACACTGAAGTAATCAGCCAAAGCCCAATAATTGCTCTTCTTTCTTCCATTGTCCTCTCGTGATTTGACATATTTAATGGTTTGGGGCATCCCTGAGCGCTATAATAAGTCAGAATTTTGAAATCAACGTTACGCTTCTCTGACAATTTCAGAAACAAAGATCCAATTCTGGGGTTCGGATCCTGATTCAAGGATAAAAGAGAATATTTTCTGGGGACACTCACCTATAATGCTGCATGATATTAATAGGCTCAGTGGGAACCGGTCTACTCAGTCCAAGGTCATCCGCAAGCGACATTGCAAGATGAAGTACGGTCGTGATGATGGGCTTGTGACAGATGTGGTATTGACACCAAGCAGCAAAAAGCAGAACCCCAAATAACATGTCCAGACTCTTCGTTGCCTCAAGTAACATATTTCTGCCCATTGCTTTCTTGACCTCTAGTACTAGCGCCCCTTGACGTGCGAGATTCTTACTTGTGATGGTCCTGATAACCTAGAGTAATAGAGAATTAATGTTGTTCTCACTGAGTCATTCATATCATAAGCCTAGAGGCAGGAAATGGATAGACAAGAGAAATAACATACCAGAAATAAAAAAGGTCGGTCTTGTCTCAGCTGTTCTACTGTCACTTCCGCCCTGATACAGACCATTGGCAGGTAAGGAGCCATCTTGGATCTGTATGTTTCCAGACAACATCTTAGTTCGGCGTCACTCTCGAGAGGGTAACCGATAGAGGTAGAGCTCTCAGATAGACACGATTGTTCTCTAATCGAAGCCGCGGGGGTAGGTGGACCATTGGTGGTGTCATGTGTAAAGCCTTCCTTTATAGCTTTTGTCGAAGACGCCGCTTGATCTGGGCGCGTAGTGTTATCAAATACGAGATTACCCACCAACGAAGGGCTACTGGTAGTAAAAGCATCTCTACGAATATTGGCTTCTGTTTGTGCGTTGGTAATAGGGCCACTGCTTGTATCAGAGGATAAGGACCAATCAGTGAATGCTCTGGAACCAGAATTTTGATTCTGAATTTGTTCTTGTGATTGAGTTATTCCAGGTATAGGAATCTGAGAGCGCTGAAGCATCTGGACGATGCCATCGAGCTTTTCTTCTAACACAGCTGTCTTCGATGCCGAAGATGATGCCAGCCCTTTAGAGATTCTCTTTTTGCGCACTGTTGGACCCGGTTGGCAGTCCTTATTTAAGCGACGACATCTGATCATGGGTCAGTCATTATCTATCCCCATTTCCGGGAGCCGGTTGCAAATGACCCAAACATGTTTTAGGGTGTATCAAGAAAACAATAGTCCGGGGTGCATCACAAATAACAAAACGACTTCTGAAGCTTTTTTGACTTGCATATTCATACTTATGAATGAAGAAGAGTACGCGAATAGAACAGGGCGTACCTCTCGCATTTCCCTCCAGTCATGGAGGCTGCACATCTTGTTTTGCTTCTCGCACAGTTAAGGCAAGCTTTTCCGTACGCCGCATTAGGTTGAACCTCGTCGAGATCCAAGCTTCCTATGCGTGGTTGATTATATTGAACCAGAGGTTCCATTCTCGCCGATTCTCGTGTCAACTCCGAGTTGACAAAGCGAAGAAGCGGGATTCGGGGTAGACTTCCACACCCTTATCTACTTCTGGCAAATCAAGGGATCGAAGGAGTGAGTCATTCATTAATGCCTCAAATTATAGATGTGAAGATGGGGCCATTCAAGTTTGTGAGCCGTCGGAATTCCGATCCCCCGCTCCGATCAGTTAGTCATGTGACCGTCTGTGCCCCTTTATGGATTTGCTTCCATGAGATATGTATGATGTCTTTGATTATCTCTTGAAACTATTCGATTTGTAAAACTAGAGTCCATGGCGCTTCCGGCAAGATGTAAGGTGAATCTTTCTTTGGTCGTGAAGAGAAACGGCAAGCACTTCCAATTTGACGATATTGAATTGGCAGCAGTCTTACCAAATTCTATGGACAAAAGCTCCATTAATCTCCAAGCCATCCATGTTACATACAACCCAAAATTTCCCATGCCATTCTTCTTCTAACCGTAATTACTGGGGCTTTTCTGTGTTCCCATCTCGTATTATTTCATTTTTTCGTTTTACTTTCTGACATGAACCTTCTCCAAATTCACATACAAGTACAGCGAATATGAAAGTGAGAACAATCTCCTAAATAAAAATTCTATTACTTTATTTCGTATCTAAATTCAAGAAATGCATTTCCTAAAACCCTCAGTATTATAATCGCTCAACAAAGAAAATAAATACTTATTTTACCAGATTTCAATCAGCCAAGAAATTATTTTTGAAATACCTTCAAAGTTAGCTAGGGCTGCGTTTCATTTCATTTAGGTTATGGTCAGAATAATATAAATATATAATCCTAGATGGGAATTCTTGCAATGTAAAACTCTAGCGAAACATTTCATATACACCTCTCAAGAGATTATATTGTGAATCAAAACAAAGGGCTAAGCTTTGTAACCTCCTCTCATATCTCATATAGCAGTTTCATTCCTTAGCTCTTCTCTCTCCAAATATAAAACTAATCCTGCATCTGCCCATTTATTTTCTCTTTACTGTTTTCAAGATCAATATTAATAGTAATTCTATCTTAGCAACAGCCCCACCAAACTCATTTGTCGAACTTTAAAGCAGGAATAAACTGGCAACAGAAGTTGCATTGACAATAACCATTTTGTTTATTTCCCTTGTAATTTGCGTAAATTAAGCTCTTCATTTTGCTAGCCCAATAATTTCTCTCAATTTCTTTGCTCTCAAAATAATTTGTTACAAATATCTAGTATAAGTGGGGATCTCCGTTGCAATCTCTTCCTTGTACTTGAAAACCCAAAATTTGTAACGGGAGGAATATTTATACATTCTTCTGTCAACAAAATAATAGACAATTTTTCTCTAACCCTCAAGTTAGCAATTCACTCCCTTCTCTCTCTCGATCCCCCTGAACCTGGGAAATAAAAGACCCATTTTACAATTAGTAGCTTCTTACGCTTATGACGATCCGTTCCAAAAAATGCCAATTTTGCACCGATATATTTTTATATCTAGAATTTTAATCCTGACGTCAGCTGTTTCCTGGTTTCTTATTTTCCTATTTTCCCTAATTTATTCTTATTCACCAAGCCCCTACCAGTAGATTTGACATTTCAATTATTTTAGAAATGAAAATTGAAATGATAACAATATTTTTCTGCTTCCCTTATTTGCCCAAATCAATCTCTTTATATCTGCAACTTTTGTCTCCCCAAATAGTCCCTGGGGAAAGAATTTCCTAGATAGAGAACAAATTTTAGTTCTTCAAATTTCTCGTAAACCATATTCCTTTCGAACATCATTGCAGATTTTAAATCCCGAAGTAAAATGAGTTTTTATATTCCTATATTTTTCATTTCTCAGAATAGTTCGAAATTTGTAGGTATTGACGAGCCCCCTTATTTCGTTCCCAAATCACTTTTTATTCTTCCATTCAATTCTCATCCTATGCATTATAACTGTTGGTATCACCAAGGTGGTGATATGAAATCAAGGGGGTGAGAATCAAACGGTTGATATATGGTATATATTAAGTCTAGGGCTAGAAGAGAAGTGGGAGGGGGACCCCTTTATGTACCCTAAGGGGTGCCTCCTGGTGAATCCTATTGATTCACCAGCTAGCCCTTATGAACCCCTTATATTCACCCATGGGGCCCAAAGGGGCAATGGGTGAGGCTATTCCTACCCATGCCTCGATATGGGATCCATAATACTCCCATTGACCAAAGTCAACCCATGTGACTCATATATATATATATATTCCCACAATAACCTTCGCTGTAGGATTTTCCTTTTGTCATTCTATGCGTCCATAGTGGCGTCACCACTATTGAAAACCTACTCACTGATTTTTGTTACTTTTTAATATCTCCACAAACATTTGTCCTATTTTATTTATGCTCAGCTACGCTTCTGACAGCGCAAGATGTCTTGACAACAAAAGCAAATCTGATAATAATATTCTAGCTCCAAGGTTTACCACAATCTTCCTCCTTATTCCAACCATTATGAAGTTCTTGTTAGCATTGTTTGCGATGGGATTTGATTTACAAACATTACAATTCCCCGCCCTGGGTGTTATTTGAACGGCTTGCCCTTTTGCAAAGAGGAATCCCAACCAAGCTAAAAGGCTGATTTATATCTCTCAGCTATTTCTTCCACCGCCAAATATTTCCCCAAGAGTATTGACTAAACAACCCCACTTCACTATATCCTTGTTATTCACCTCCAACCCTTTCCCTTGCTCAAGTTAATCCACTCTACGCTTTATAAGATCCACTCTCTTTTCCACAACGAATTTTTTTTCCCCTCAATACCAAAATCGTCGCTAAACCCATTGAACCATGCTTGATATATTCTCATATTACAGTCTTTAAGCTCCCTAAGAGAACTTTGCCAACGGGTTCTTTCTCCTACTTTTTTCTCCACCACCCCTCCTCCTCCTCATGTAGATAAGTCTAATTAATTATTATTCGGCAACAAGAAATAAAATGATAACAATACTATGCCCCTCTTTGTTTTCTCTAATAGATCACCAGCCCAATACATGTAACAAAATCCTTCTTTCTTTCCTCTCAAAAAATAAAAATAAAAATAAAATAAGAAAAATTAATTTCTAGCACGATTGATTGCACACAGAGCAAAGGTTAGAGTTATTTTCATTGATAGGAATTCTATTCTAAGCAAGTTGAGAAGTAGTTTTATATACAACATCATTTCTTAAATCTTTTTCTCTAGGCGCTTCAAAGGTAGTGAATAATTTTGACAACAAAGATTAAATTGATAGTAAATTTGTTCCTTGCCTTTTGCATGGACGATGGGTTGGGGAAAAGATAGGCAGAATTGGGGATCTGATGTTGTAAATGGGTAGGTATAATAAAGGAAATCAATATGAAGGCGAGAAGAAGCCTGTAATGTTTTGTTATTGCTTATTGATATAATGTAATTTCATAATCGTTGACCCATCCATCCATCCCAAGCCAAGCCAAGCCGATACCGATCCCATGCAAACAAAGCCCTATCACTGACAGACCAACAATAATATTCTCAACTTCAGAGATATACCACAGCTAGCATGTTCTCCACAATCATGCCACTCTCTCCACGCCCAGAGCTAGACCGACCACGTGCCCACACTACTATTCATCGCCGACCAGCCCACAGCCCACAGCCCACTCCCCGCTAAACAAAGAGGAGTTACAAGAAAAGTAGCAACGAAAAATAAAAGTGAATAAAAAAGCAGGCAGAGAGTCACGTCAATTCTAAGTTCCAAGTCCAAAACAGATAAGGAAAAACGCCAATATATCCCCTCTTACATTCTCTGTTCCCCTAGTAGAAGAAGATCGCTAAATCGCAGGCACCAAACACAATTCTCTAGAGGTGAGAATAAGGACTAGAAGTTGATAGTCAAATCTTCTAATCGCTTAATCGTTGCTTCCATATTCTCACACATCCTCAACAGCCTTGCTGTCACCGCATCAGAGGTCGCATCATGATTGGATGGCGCGACGACTAATTCAAAGCCAGATTTCTCGGGTGTAATACTAAGGAATGCGGCGGGGTCGATTTCGATTGATGAATGTGGGGATGCAATAGGTGGAGAATCAGCAAAGAGAGCAAATTTAGGATCGGCATCGAATTCATCGTCAACTACCACAGCGGCAGGTGCGGATTTCTCAGACGAAGGGACGGGCATGCGTTCCACGGCTGGCAGTTCGACTTTCTCGTCCTCGCTTTCGAATTTAGCGTAGCTGGAAGGTTTACCCGAGAGAACAGAGGTATCAATGATGGTTTCAGGCATGGAGAGAACGGAAAATACTTGTGGTTGGTATGTATATTGACCTTCGCTATTGAGATCAAGCATGCCAAAATCCATATTTTGTTCTGGGACCATAGCCATTCCGATGTGTTGAGTCTGCATTTGTTGTTGAGCAGTGTATGGGTTGACATCTTTGCGAACGCGTTGCTCGGGTTGAGAATGAACGGGTGTTGACGTGGATTGTTGTGCTGGGTTGCTGGACAGATTGTCGAGGAAACCGGAGAATGATGGCGAGGAGAGGAGCATACGGGTGAGATCTGATAGACGTGTGTTCTCTTCCAACAGTGCTTTATTTTGGGATTTGAGATCCGTGTTCTCGTTGACCTTGGCCGCAATCTCTCCTTCAAGTTGTCCAATGTATTCTATTCCATGTCAGCTGTATTCAGCAAGCCACTCGATATTCTTACCTTTTCTTCTTGATCTAAAAGCTCGTGCTGAGACTTTGTTTCGCAATTGTCTTCTCTCTTTGCTGCTCAGTTTCTTTCCTTCCTCACTAGCTAATAATCTCTCATCCTCGTCCATCTCATCCTCTTCCTTTCTCATACGAGGAATCTGAGACATGGCATTTCCATTTGTAGTGTCATCGTCGGTAGCAACGCTACTCTGTCTCATCGAACTGAGTAATTGAGAAATCTTCTCTTCGACGATGGCATCGGTTGGTGGATGAGATGCCTTAGCTCTCTTTCCGGTCACAGGACTCTGTCTCTGCTGTTGGATGATTTGTTGTTGTTGCTTCTGTTGGGCTTGTGCCTTTGCAAGGGCAGCTTGCTGCTGATGCATGCCCGGCCAGAGACGACCGACATTGCTCGATTGCGTTGGCAGGACATTGGCAACTGGAGGATGTGTTCGGATAGCACTGGGATCGACGAATTCTTGCTTCTGAACCGGCTGATCGGGAAAGAAGAAGGCAGGCTCGGAACTGGGGGACTCGTATTCCATATCCATCTCGTAAGGGGTTTGTCGTGGCGCATCTCCGAAATCAACGAAGTCGTCGCTTGGGCTCAATGCATATCCGTCAAATCCGTATTGACTGACGTGGAGGTTGGAAGAGTTGACGGCCAGAGTATTGGCAACAGCACCTTGTGGAATTCCTGTTTGTTGACGATAAAGGTCGTATTGATGACTCGGGCCGGACAGAGTGGGTTGATTCGATGGTAGAGTGGCCGGTGTGTTGGATACAGGTTTCGAGAATTGAGAGGCCTTTCCCTTCGCATTCGATGGAGACATTGAAGGGGAGTGATAAGGGACGGTCTCATACTCCGAAAAATCGGTAAAAGAGTCTAAGGGGTCGAGACATCCAGGTTGTGAAGCGGCGGTAGACATAGCTGACGACGAAGGTGTGGACATGTTACCCGTGCAGACGTATTGACTCCCAATTGATATGTCAGTGGACTATGCCAACGAGGAGAAGATACGATGGTGGTTGGAAGGGGGTGGTCTGGCAGTCTGGGAGTCTGGGAGTTTGTTGGAGGATTGAGGACACTTGACGAGGATTTTGGGATTTGGAAGTGACCGGGTGCGGGTGTGTGGGAATGGGAATGGGAATGGGAATGGAAATGGAAATGGAAATGGGTGCCTGAGCCGTCAGAACATGCTCGGCTAGAGGACGCGTGGCCTAACTATCGGATCGAAGAGTGATTCGCCGTGCCCTGTCGGCGGAGTACACGCCCTGGGAAGAGACACGATGGGTTGGAGTCGTGGTTCGTGGTTCGTGGTTCGTGTTTCGAGAGGGCGCGGATGGATACACGGAGAGAGGGATGAAGGGGAGTCGGGAGGCGATGATATACTATCCAGCAGGGTTCCTAGGACAATGGCACTGCAGAGAGCAGAGCGCAGAGAGACAGAAGGGGTTGGAAGAAGAGGGAGGGGGAGACACCATCACAGCCATTAGGTAAGCCACCCGTCGGACATCGGATTCTGCACGCAGCCCATCCCCCTTTCTGTGAGACGCCTCCAAGTCATGCGTGCACTGCCTCAGCGCGGCGCAATGCCCAATAAGATCATGCCAGTCCGCGTGGCAACGACGGTTCTTGTTTTGATTCCTGAAGAGGAGGCCGGCTGCTTGAACCTGGACAAACCCGATGTTCCGATGTCCACCAGCAGATGCGTGATTGGTTGGCCCCGGGGTCGAGTTGATATATGTTGGTAGGTGGCAAGGATATCAACCTATCGACGAAGCTTCCCTCACCTGTTTATATTATTAACTTTGCTGTAGTCTTAAGTAGTTGAGAGCTAATCAGGAAACATTTAGAAAACTAACCAATTACTACCCTCCGCATGGCCTCCCCGGCCCCTCGCTCTAACCACTCTGGCCACTATCGAATCCTAACCAAGCATATCTTTTTATAATTATTTGGTCATCATACTAACAGAGATAGAAAGGAAAGGGGGCTTTATCTATCGGGCAAATCCCTTGCAACAGACCAACATCTGCTTACTTAATAACATATCAATTGAGCTCTTCTTATCCATCCACCCCCTAATGCAGCAATGCCAAATATCCTTTTAAGAGGTATCCCCTCAACTCCCCGCTTCAATGTCTGTCCCTCAATAAAAAAAGCAACACCATCTCCCCAATCCAAAACCTCAAACTTCGCACCGTGATCTGCTTTACTTTGTAGGCTTCTGTCTTCAAGCAAACCCCCTGTCCAGATATCTTCGTATCCTTGTAAAGCTGAGCAGAGCCTTGCAACTACGAACTACGAACTACGAACTACGAACTACGTGGACGGTTGTGGCTTAGTGCCTCGATGCGTACGGTGTATTTCATTTATGGATCCGCATCGTTCGAGTTTGAGATAGATACGAAGCACTGCCGACGAGTGGATATACGCTATCTATCGATGGGAGTCTAGATCTTGTGTTAGTGGGCTTCTTGTCACAAGGAAAGGCGGCGCGCTCGTGTGCGCGCGTTGCGATCCAAGCGTACACCTACAGGGCTGAGTTTAAGGTCATGGTGCCCTGTAATGTATTTGAATTAGAACGGTATTGCCTCTTAATAGATGACAAGGGTATAATGCCAACAGGAATTTATTAGCAAAAATCTCGTTTATATTTTTCCAATACCTGGGACTTCTCTTTTCCCACTCTAAAAATTTATATTTCGGCCTGCAATATAACGCTTCATATTCCCTGTTAAGCTCAAGAAACAATATTGCTTCTCCAGCAGATCCAACCTAACGTTGGAAAAGTCAAACGTGGCTCTATCTCTGCATTTCTAATATCTTCATTGGAGAAAATTGAGAAGAGTAAATTATTTCGCAAATGATATCAAAGAAAAATATGGAGATGGTATAACGCATAAGTGTGAGGGTCGATAGAACAGAGTGAAGAAGCCACAATAGATATATTCCTAGAACAAGACTAAAAGCTAAGGAGCCCTTATATTACCCCTTTTCCTAGATCCGTGCACCGCTGTACCAGCCACTCTACTTAGAAAACGCCCGTGTGAGTCCCGTGACGACCCCGTGAGCCCTTCGCCCCTTGACAATAAGATTCTATGTTTCTGGGTGTCAATATCGAAACTCTTTTTTAGCTTGAGATATGTTATATATTCGCAATTTTTGATGTTTTTAAAATAATTGTTATTAATAACGGTCGTAAATTATTATTAATTTGATTTTCTCCGTCAGTTTATTGTCTAAGCAATAAATATATTATTATATTTTCAATATTTGTAAGATTCTTAGAAGTATTAGGTAATTATCTTTGAAATGAGATAGGAGATATTTTGTAGAAATTATTGCTGCTTTGTATCCATATAATTAGGAGTGAAGTTTTTTGAGCCCCAAAAAAATTTTTGTACTAATCCTTGAGCCCCCCAAAAAAAAATTGTACTAATCCTTTTTTCTGACATGCAACAAAAGCTTTTTCCATTTTGTAAGCCACGTGATTTAGCCCTTCAAGCCAATCAGAATCCCGCGCCGTCCAAAGACTTAAAGACACGAGCACGTGTATATCCGCGTACAAGAAACATTTAAAAAATTTCTGCTCAACAACCATTATTAAAAAGGATAAGGTAGGTCGTACTTAGTAATGATACATATTTCCTCTCCCGTGGTGCTTTTATATTCCTTCTGCTCTTACAGAATTACAGTGTCCTGAATTTGTAAATCCTACGAATATCTCTCACGATGCCGACCATTGAATCAAATCCTTCACCACGCCGAGCTCCGTCGAATCCCGTATCTCCCCTGAACACAAATCACGAGAATATAAAATGCAAAGACCTGGCATGACGGAGGAAGGGACGTGCATATTGGGATGAAGGAACGTCGCTTGAATGAGATAGGAAATCCTATTGCCGCAGTATTTCTATGGCAGGGGATATTCTATTAATCGCCGTAATTACTATGATAGCCATCTTTACTAGAGTAGTGGCTGCTTCAAATTCAAATCCGAGTGCTTTGGATTTCTACATGGGTTTGAGACAATATGGCTTTCTTTATGGGCTGTGATGGTTATCACAAGGCTGGTACTCACTCTTCAAATATTTTGCTGGAGTGATCAGTCCCAGAACCAAGAAATTTGGGGGAGTTTTGGGCGTGGCTCATAATCCTTTCACGCTTTATGAAGCATTACTTAACACCACACTTCGACGCATAGCCTTGGTCGTTCATATTAATCTTGCATTCCTCTGGCATCGGTGTCCAACCCCCCGAGAAGTTCAAGTCTATCTTCGGCTTGTCGGGCTTCAGCTCTTTATTAACACCTCCATATTTTCCCACCTCCAAAATCACATACGCCCCTTTCTAGACGAGTTGGCAACCTAAGTTGGTTAGCTAATTATCCTGGGTATGAATAGTCTCCAGGGAATCAGTTTCGTTTTGGAGTCAGAATCAAGGGATGATTGGAGGGAAGTGGGGAGGGGGGTCCTCGTCAAGACTCGCAACACCTTCCCCTTTGGCATCCCAGCTACCTATCTTGTTTGTGTGAAATACTGCGATGACCTCTCGTCTTTCTCAGCGTCTTTCCATGCCTGCTTTGTTCTGTATTTCCTGGTCAATACATCACCTGAGTCCTTGTTAATGCCTCCATTACAATCCTCGCTCTATCTCCCTGTACAGCCGAAACCTCACTGTCTTCTTTGAGGGAATCAGGTGGTTTGTCAGCTTTGTTCTCCCGACCCTTTCTCAGGAAGGTGGCCAGGGGTTTTGTCCTCCTATTGCAGCCAATTGTATAGGTTATTGTATAGGTTATTGTATAGTAATTTGCTTTGTCCTTATCCTCAGGGCCATTCCAGGTCGGTCATCTCTATTACTGAGACCCATGCATCTTTATAGTTTGATCTCTCTCCGCCGTCTACACTCCGGACAGCCTTGTGCTTTACTTTCCTTACCCACCTGCGACTTTGGGTATTGATTTTGCCACATATTTTGGACGTATGTTTCACTCAATACGGCTGGTGGCATGTCGGCGGCACATAATCTTTGCATCACCATGGAGGTCTGTTGTATACTTGCCAGTTTCTGGGCTTGCTAGTCACCATTATACTTCTCCTAAGTGACACTCAGTGGTGCCAGAACATTTTCTGATCTAAAATTCAGAACCATACGTCCGTCGTCATAGAATGATTCTGCGTTTCAAAAGTTAGTACCTATGTCTAGTATCTTCGCAGAAGGGGATTGAATTCATCTCATCAAGGTCGATATCTTACTGAGTCTTCGCCTAGTCAACTGTCGCTTGCGACTTTAACCCTTAACAGAGTTCTAGTGGCAATCTTTGATACTCAGCATTCACACTGTAACCATACTAGTAATTACGCTTAGTTAGAAGATGCTTTCGAAATCACCTGGCGATTTTGAATGATTCACATCCATGTTTTGGTACAAGACGGTACTGCCTTAGCACATAATGCACATCCAAGTTTGCACTGTCAATGTCAAACCAACCCACATAAATTAAAACGGAATGCCGCCTCAACATCCACTACCCAATCATCAGCGGCCGAGCCGCCAAAAACTAGGTCAAAATCAACTTCCCAACTATGCACCCTCTCATCGTCCCGAGTTCTCTCCTACTGCTCTCTCTGCCTCTCGGGAAAACTCCGTACCAAAGCGCATCACCTCTCCTGTCCTCAAAGTCTCTACCCGGAGACCCTTCCCACCTCCAACCACCAAACTTAGCGCGCGCCAATTCCAAAGACCTTGGACTTTACATGAATGGTCGTTCATCGGCGGTATCCCCGAAAGGATCGATAAGCTGGGATTACAAATTTTACAATTTAAATTCAGAGAGAGGTTTGGATGGGTACCAAGTGAGGGGCAAATGAGAAGTCAGTTTTGGTATTTTAGGAAGGGTGGGGACGAAATGAGGAGGTGGGTAGGTTGGATGCAGAAATATGAGGAGGGGAGAAGTGCTATTAAGAAATCAGAGGGGGAGATGGTAACTAGGTTGAAGACTATGACTTTGAGACCGAGTTGGTAAACTCGTCAAGAGGAACTAGATGGAGCAAAACTTTGCGTTTACATTTATAATACAAATATCCCCCTGTCGGGATGCTCTACCCTAGTAGAATCGAGAATTCACCTGTTTAAATCAAGTTTTTTTTCCCTCTTTGAACATAATCTCAATTAAGCATCGCATTCAAAAAGACGCCATATTTCAAACCGTCTCAAACTTGTCAAACCCACTCCATACCATCCCCCTCGCAGCTTGCAGCGCTCTCCTCCATCTCGCTCAACAGCATCTGGGTTTCCACTCTCTCCCTCTCATCCCTCGCCTTTAAAGACTCCGAAACCACCCTCTCCACCCTCTTCTCTCTCATATCCTCTTCCGTTCTCGGTCCTGCTTCAATCGCAAACCTCCATCCCCTCAACTCCTTGGCCCCAGCATGGACGTGCTCATCCCAATGCTTTTTCCGATACTCAATCGGCTGCGTCGTCAACCAGCTTATGAAACAAATATCTCTCTGTTGTAAAAGCTGTTTGATTTTCGGCGTCTTATTGAGTGACTTGTGAAACTCCGATGTTGTTTGCATGTCTCTCGAGTTAGGTTAGAGGGGAATGATTCGAGGCGGGAAAAATAGGGGAAAGGAGAAGGGACTGCATGCGCTACAACATTTATTTGGATCCCAGACCCGTCGGCTGGGGCATCCTTTTGACCAGTTTCCGCAAGGGTAGGTTTTTACGCTTGCTTTTATGCTGGATATTGGGCATTGTTCTAGGCTTCTCTTGTTTGTAATTATCAAGTAATGGGTTCTGGTATGCTTTAGATATTTAAAAGGGGTAGTTTCTATGGAACTGAGTAGTAGAAAGCTGTACGGAGAAGAAATTCGGAATACACTATGCTGTAAATCGGTAGGCCTCCATGAAAGCTTACGTGAATCATATTGCCAGAACGCCCTTAATATCTCTGTCTTAATTGTGCTGCTGCTTATATCAAGTATTCTTGGTCTCTTTAAAAATTATCACTCTCATAAAATAACTTATTATCAAAAGAAAAGCTCACTCGGTTTCTCTACCGCTAGGTCTAATTATCATTAAGTTTAGGTGCTCAGCTCGCCACCTCCACCCTTACCAACCACTCTTACTCATGGCATTATTCTGGGTCGGATTGCTTTTAATTATTCAGACTTGATTTTGTTATTCACAGAGCTCGCTAGGCCAAGCATAGTCACCCAGGACATCTATAAATACCGCACTGGCTGCTTTTTTAATCCTTTCTCACTTCCTTTACACAAACAACCCAAGAATCTCAACGTACAGACAGACAGACAGACAAACAGACAACATACATAAGACATCAAGATATCAAAATATCAAAGCATTAATATCGGAATCATGGCTCCTTATGTTAAATATCCGTGCATCAAGACCACTACGGCAGGATGCAACGGAACAACATGGCTCAATGGTACTGAATGTCCTATGTGTTTAGTATATTCAACTCCAATATATGAATTGATCTCTTTCTAAGGATGTAATACTGATGCATAGAATAGGCAGGAGGGCCCGGCACACCCTATTCGCCGCCCATTCTTCAGCCAGAGACAGTTAAACCAGCCCCTCATCATGGATTGATTCCACATATCCAAATCTTAGTCAATGGTGCTTGGCTAATCGGCTACAAACGGAATGCCTCTTAAAATAGTTTTAAGCACTCGAGAGCTAGATGCCTAGCTATTCGGATAAAACTCTGTAAGATTCTATTATGCTTATGATATTTCTAGATTTGTTGCTCTAACAGTATTATGAATAGATAAAAAAAAGTCGAGCGGAGCTTTGCCTGAAGTTTATATAGTAATTCATTGTTTATTTTCAAATGTCTTTTCCATCTTAGTGACAATAGAATGTGAATTGCAAATAATGGGAACTTTGTTAAATTTTTAGTCAGCAAGGAGAAGTCCTGGTTGTCCACACCAGGTCACCAGGGTCTAGGGTATCACATTACATAATTAATTCGCCTAACAAAAGGGGGGCAGCAAAATGCTACATGTCACAGCTAGATTTCTGATATTTAATCCCAGGCAGCCCATCTTGGACTTTTATAATTCGAATCTCTATTCGATCTGCTACTTTTCAATCAACAATATTGTTCCACCTAAGCGAGTAGAATTTATTCTAAGAGACAACAATATGACCAATGAGCGCAGGTATCGCGAGGTATGTAAAAAATCTATTACATTGATGACGAAAGAGAAGAAAGAACCAAATCTACGGTGGTGCTTGGGCTTTGAAAGAGGATCTTTATATCAATCCCAAATATTCACCTTTAATTAAAGAAATATTATTCCTGCAAATCTTTAAACAACTCCAATCTTCCAGCAATGCATCCCAAGCCACAAACAATCCGTTATCTTCTTCTGGCATTAGCATATCTTCCTCTATCAGCACCTCAATACCAAGACTACTACGAGGTTAGGCCCTAACTCTGCTTACGAGTGCGAAATTTGCTGTATTTGGTAGTTCTTTTATGAAAAATTGACATTTCCTGCGTATCTTAGCTTCCCGAAGGGTAGTTTTACTCAGGGAAGGAGGAGTCCAGCTATTTCATACCAAATTTCATCCGCAATACGTATCTGTATATATCAGTGCCTGTGCATACAACAGAGTATCAGGTCCAATTCCAAAGTTACACACGAACCAGCTCAGCTTCTAAATCTTCAAGTTGTCCCGGGTGTAATCCGCATTGTATATCCATAGCTTTATGGGAAGCCTCCAAGTAGTATATAAGATACACACATGGAAGGTTCTTAAGCTACAGTTGCTGAAATGGCTTGTTTTGTTTGGATCCCAGAGCAGCGGATCATTCTGCGGCTCGATAAATGTATGCCTAGATATCGGAATTAGGATCTTATCTAAGAAGTGCAGAACAGAAAATTTTACTTATACCACGGAGAGGAGGTTTTTTTTCTTCTTCTTTTCTGTTTTCAGCCAATCAATAAGCTTGGTCTTGGCATGCTCAGTCAATATTTGTTTCCCTTTGATGTGATCCAACCCAGGATCTAACTAAGGAGGTTACCGTAGAGATCACTGACTGAGGTCCATTGAGAAAGGTACTCGACACCACTAGAAGATATTTGGTCGGAGTCATTGAAGAACTTTCGGCAGGGACCATTGCTTATCCTCGAACTTCTGGATGAACATCGATATCAACTTTCATCCTGCTGCGCGTGTCCTAAGCCAACACTATTCAGCCTACTCGCCGCAGGCCAATGTTGGTTGTGACTTCATTCAATCCCCCCAGACCTAGCCTTTGTGTTGACTGGAACAGGCTCAATGGTGCGTGAATCGAGCAAACTATGGAAGGGGTTTAATATACACGAGGCACTAAGCCAAAGGTTCCTTCCCCTAATATTAACCCATATTTTTCATTAATACGTGGCCAAAGCCACACATCTCATTGCGATGTAGTACTTGCGTACTTCTTCCCCTTCTACAGCCCTGTCCACTCCCCTAGTTCCGATTTTGCTCCGCAATCCCTCTTCTACCTACCAACCATTCTTTAGTTGCTATCTCTGAGTGTACTTCATTGTTGAGGAACAAATTATCAAAGGTTGTCATGCCACCCAGGTATTGGGAGGGCTCAATTCTCTCGATCTGGTTGCTTCGGAGCAAACGCATAGTCCCAAGAGGCGACATTTCTCCATACAATTTCGCTCTCTCATACGGTTTCGTTTGATGAAGAGCTCTGCAACATGTATTGCAATGGCCATACGTTGCAATATATGGTGCATGCAGGCTGGACCTTCGCGGAAGGGTGGACTGGCAAATATTGAGGTAGGTGATTATGATTAGCCATCTTTTCTTCGCTCTTCATATTCACTTATGATTTCCGCAGGTTAGTTTTGATTTTACAAGCATGAATTGATTTATGCTAAAAATATAGATGGATAATGTTGTTTACATAAGTAAGTCATACAGCCAGCAACAGCCGCTAACCCCTTCGTGAGGCACTCCTTTCTATATCTCCACTTTTGCTTTACCTTATCGTCGCCGTCACTTTCGATTCTTCCATTTTGTACCACTTATAAGCTTCTTAAATATATTCATCATAAGATCGCAGTAGAGTTTCCATTCCAGGGCTATTTTCTCGTTCAAAATTGGGTACACGATACCGGATAGCCTCGAGGTGTAGGGTTTGAGGTAGACATGGAGTCTTTTATAGTCATCTCTCATCATCCTTTCATTAGATCTAACCAAAATGTATCTACTAGAAGTCTTGGAACTATTGCCGAATTCCACTTTTCCTCTTGGAAGGAAATGCTAGCAGGCAAAAATAAAAGGTTAGGGTTCTGTCCAGAGACTAACTTCCGATCCAAGGGAGTGAATGCAAATTTACCTAAAGTATTCGTTGCTGGACAAGTAGCATTCTGGAAAAATTTACTGACTCGGTTCCAGACCTCGTCATTTTTAGTCTAGAATCAAGTACCAATCCGGCAAATCTAGAAGACTCTGAGTCTCGAAGCCCCTGTGCTACCGTGCATGCCATTCTTGATAGAAGTTAAGGATTCGGTAAGGGGCTGTCCGGAAAGTATTCCAAATCCGGTATAGTTACAGTTCACCTCTCTTCTGGGAGGCGAATAGATATAAATGTTTTTATGAGAGCTCATATGATAGATAATTTTGCTTGTCATGGTTACTCCGCTCTGAGAGCAAGTCTCTAGTACAGTCACGTGATGGCTGTCTCATTTATATAGGTGGGATTTATCTATATAATACATTGTTGCATCAAGACCATGGTATTACTATTGATATTAATGAGCCCGCAGGTCAATTGCGGCTCACCACGATCTATCTTAGAAAAAGTTCTCGTTTTCTCTACATTCGTTTAAGTAGATAGCCGATAAGCTTATACTTGCACAAATAATATCCGTCCGCGAATTCGCAAAAAACAGAAATTCAAGACTGAGCAAGCATTCTTTACATAAATGTGACAAAAAGAGAAGAACAGAGGGCCTAATCCGGGATCGAACCGGAGACCTCTTACAATTGAGATGTGACACCCAAAGCAAGAATTCTACCACTGAACTATCAGGCCTGGACCAGTTTGCACTGTTTGGTTAGCGACGTCTTATCTATTTATCTATCTAAACTCCCAACGCTTGCGAGATAGCCGAGAGCCATGGTTTATGCCGAGGCCGATTACATGGCTCGAAATAATTTAATGCTTTCTCAATCTTTCCACATTTCACACAATAGGTGGCTGACCCGCATACATGTCTCCAGTACGGCGAATGAATCCAAACAAGACATCGTTTTCTTATACTTATCTGATTTGAAATATGAACTGTGACAGACTAGGGTCATATATCCCAATTAATGCTCCTCTATCCCTCAGCGCTGGAGGGAGATAATCGAACGATGCATCCTTCATCTCAGAGAATTTTCAAACAAAATCAAATTGGGTATGAGCTATCACCGGAATTCTACTTTCCTGCTCCTGAACTCATACCTACTCAAGTTAGCCATGCACTCAACCACCCCAGCCACCGAAACATACCCAACAACGCCTCTTCGATATAAAACATGAACCTATCCCAAAACCATGCCAGGTTCTTCATAATTTCCAGGCCCATAAAATCCGCAGTCCTATTGCTCCATGGGAAGTCTCCCAGCTCCTTTATTACTTCGTCACTCGCTTCCATATCCAGAAATTTCAGCAAAATACGCCAAGTTTCCCCTTCATCCTTATTCTCTCTCTTTTTCCCATCAAGAGTAATCTCCAGCAATCTCGTTCCATCCCCCTCGGCCTCAAAGAACTCCCTCACGGAAGAAGCATGCTCTCTATACACATCCAAATAAGCCTGTTCATTTCCCTTCGCTCTCATACCCCCATAGATCAAACTATGCCCAATCCATTTCCTCCGCGCCGTATGAACTTTAATGCTCTCCAACCAGTCCATCTCGTTCTCTCTCAGCGTCAGAATGAATTTCGCATCTGGGTAGAGACTCGCCATATCTTGATATACCAGCGCCCACGGCAAATCCTCGAACGCATCATATTGCTGAGTTAAGGATATCATGGGTGAGAGGTCTTGTCGGAGATAGGAACGGAAAAGGAACCGCGAACGGAGGTCTTCCCATCCTAGGCGAGAGAATGAAAGAAGAGAGAGAGCATCGCCCACGGATGTGGTTCCCGTTTTCGAGAGACCGATGACGAAGACCTTCGGTTTCTCTGAGATTGGGGGTGCGGAGACAACTAGTAGAGATTCGTTTTCTGAGAATTTGTTCAATGAGAAGAAAAGTGAGTAGAAACGTGCATGCTAATATGAATGAGATATACACCACACGTCGCTTCCCTCTTCCGAGCAACATCGCCTTACTTTTCTCGACGCTGGACTTGGCTTGTTATGAACAAATCCAGAGATCGTAAAGTAGGATTCGCTGATGATTCATTCGAAACAATAACGGTTCATTGCATATCTGAACAGATGTTCAATGCCATTATATGGAAATGAGAACATTGTTCTCAAGCTAAGATGAGAGAATACTCAGCTTCCAAGGGATATCATGTGTTCAATCGGGGTGTTTCAATTGGGATATAACTACGTGTGACTTCCTCGAAGCGTGTTTTCACCCGCAGAGACGTCCACTCTCTTGATCGAAAATCCACACAGCGGGACCCATCGAGGCGAGGAAGCCAAGGTCCCACATAGATCATGAGATGAATGAAGATATCGCGAAGTGGTTCTTTGAGCCAATCTGATAATGCGTGCTGATTTCGACGCTTCGGATTGGCTTACTCGTAATTCCAAGCGCAGCTTTACTCGTAAGCGATTCGGACGAAATTCAGAAAAGTGATGGACCCTCACCTTCTTCAGTCAATACTTTGTTTTATGGCACAGAGCTGCATTTCAGAAGAAGAGGGTTGAAGATGGCGAGGCCGGTTTTATGTCTCGCTTGACTATGGTGCAATTACAGTGAAGGTTTCGCAATATTAATCGACTGAGTCGAATTACTTTATTTAAACGTCAGTTACACATGTGGAAGTGGCACGAATCAGGACCCCGAAGCGGCTGCTACGGCTTGTATCCCACGGGGGCGCCACGCCAATATATACACGTTGAATAACACCCTGACGTCGATCATTGTCACTATCTTCGTCTTTCCTGTTTCGAGGGAGGGCAACGTAATGCTGCTGTTTCTACTCGGTACATCAGATTCTTCTAATCTAAGGTAGATTTCCCATTTCCTCCTTCTTGGTTGCCCCCAGGCACTTTAACCAGTCTCACTTTACAAACATGACTGGCGCAACGAGCAAGGCTCGTTGGCACTTTTTGCCTCTTACCATAAAAACCATCCTCTTGATTTCTATCTACTCTGCATATGGACTTCTGCAGGAGCGAATCATAAAGGGCAACTATACTGCCATTGATGGTTCAGAGACAGATGACACTTTCCGCTCAGCTCCATTCTTAGTGTTGTGTAATCGCCTCACGTCTCTTGTCACAGGTCTTCTGCTCTCTCAGATCACATCCATCAATTCAAAATCATCGTTGCTTCCAGATAATTCTTCTGGGCGACAGCAGACCTGGATTGAGACCCTATTAGCTCGGGTCCGTCCTGCCTCGCCGTTTATATACTACGCCGCGGTCGCAGGCCTCAATAATGCTGCTACTTTATCCCAATATTCATCCTTGTCTTACCTCAGCTTCACGACCTCAACGCTAGGAAAGAGTGCAAAGATGGTACCTGTCTTAATTATTGGTCATCTATGGTACAACAAACGATATAAGGTTCGCCAATGGATTGGAGCCTTTCTAGTTATTCTTGGAATCTGGGGCTACCTGACGTCGTTGCCCAGATCTGAAGAAATTAAAGTTACAACGAATTGGATTGGTGTCTTATGTCTCCTAGCATATCTATTATTCGACGGTCTCACCAGTACCATGCAAGAGAAACTTTTCGGGCAAGCGAAGAATCAAGACGCAGCACCTTCTTTGATGGGTATCACGGGAGGGATTGTTGATCAAATGGTAACCCACCTCTCACCTCTATAGATGAATGCTCACAAATATCTAGATATGGGTCAATCTATTTTCATCCATAATCGCACTTAGTATGCTATTCCTCAGCCCCTCATCCACCACAATTCCCTCAATCCAGCTCGCCCTCACATCACCAACTCTCCAACTCCATATCTTGGTGCTTAGCCTAACTGCAACGACCGGACTCCTCGTTTTATTTCACGTGATTGCTGCCTACGGAGCTTTAGTCGCCGGCCTCATCATGACAATCCGTCAATTCGTCAGTATTGTCTGCAACGCGGCTTGGTTCGGCAACTTGACGTCAATTCCACAAATAGGATGGGCGGGTATCGGGTTCATGGCTGCTGGAATTTGGATTAAGATGGATCGACGGTATGATGGAAAGACTGATAAGAATAACATGAGTCGATTGATAACGTTAATTTCCCAGTATTTGGGGCCGAGTGTGGCTTGTCCGGTTACATTTGTGGTTTTGATTACTATGATTGAGTTTACGAAACCGCCCGAGACTGAGAACATAGACGCTTTTTGGAAGATCCCCTAGTGGGGGCAAGCATGCCATAAGCATCGTTGTAATTTTTCACAACTCTTTTTAATTGCTCCAAACTTCATTATTTGCTCATCTTGACCGTCCTGGCCGGCGATGATACTGATTTTGAGAACGATGAAATAGTCGCTATTTGATAAATGGAGATCCAAATCAACACATAAAACTTCTAAGAGCCATAAAGCTATCAAAAATTCAATTGCAGCTATACTCTATGCAGCATGTAGTATACATTCTCCCAGAAGTATGAATACGTCTTTCCTGTCACTTCCATAATATCAGCAAAAAGCCATAACACTCTCGCAATATCTCAACTGGAATATTTTCTCACAAAGTTTAGACTGGTAGCTCTTGGGGTGAATGCTGAGCAGCCAGCACATGTTTCCTTATACCTGGGGCAGAAGTTTATTGACGGGGAACGTCCAGTAAGTTCGAGAACGGAAACCTGAATGCTAGAAGCTAACAATTTGCTAATCACCTACCATTAGAAATGAAACAGAAAAACAGGTTCCAGACTTTCCAGATTGTGTAGCCCAATCACCGAAATAAAATTGAAATGCTTTCCAATTACTTGCATTCGTTAATAGATCTTCATACTCAGCCGTCAGCTCTAAGGTCCCACAAATCCAACATCTTTCCTTCTTTACCCTTGATCGAACCCGCCATTTAGACACCTGATCTTACATAGCTTCTATTTCCGTTCCCATCCTAAAATGTGATTATTTTAGCCCAATGCATGTGCAAGAAAATAGGTGATGTGTAAATACAGCACAACCACCGGCCATGATCCATCCCCACACCAAAAAGGAGGGAAAATTCTCAGGATGAAGAGGCTAAAGAGAAATCCGACGATATTACCGGATCCCGTATACACATATAAATTGATGTAACCCCCCCCCCCCCTCCCCCCTTCCATTTCCGGACACTTGGGCCTCAGCCAGTAAATGGGCTACCGTGCAGCACCCCGCGTTTGTTTTTTAAGCATATTACAAGATTAATCAGCTGGGAGCTCTGAAATTGAGGAATGCAGGTATTAATAGAGAGTTTAGAAAGGATGAGCGGGCATTACCGTTGCCGTGCGGTGGTGGGGGTGTGGGGGTGCTGCAAACCTGAATCCGTCGATGGTTGACTAGATACTTCCGGAGTGGTTCGGATAACGAAGCTTTGTTGTTCTTTGTGCATATAAAGTCTCCATGGAACCCTTAGGATGTCCATAAGTTGAAGTCAAGTTACGCGACTTCTTTTGTGGATACTCCAGCTCTATTGCTTCCACCAAATACATACGTAATGCCTTTGTTATTTTTCAAGGTCTGTTTTGCGTTAACTATCATCCTAGCGAGTGTCGGCGCACAACTTCGGATCCAGGAAGGTCTTTGTGGAGATAATGGCTTAGATGGCATCGCGGGTTCTGTCCCAGCATGTATGTTCTTCGCCGGTAATACTGTAAGTCCAAACGCCGGCCAAATAAACGATGGTTAATAGTTCGAATCTTAGTATGATGGACCGAGTTCGCCATACCAGCTTGCCATTGGCAGCGGTATCACATCAGTAAGTTACTCATCAGTTATTCTCAAGTCTCATATTCTTTAGAAATTGAAATGCTGACTTTGACATCGGTAATCAGTGCGATCAATGTACCAACGGTACTATCTACGGCCTCCACCTTTGCACTCTGTATGAATGTGAAAACGAATTTCCCTATGAACCCTGTGGCTATGCAGCTTGTTAAGGTACTTGATAAAAAACAGGGAAGGTGGTGTAGTAAAGCAGATGATGGTGTTACTGTCAAACGGTATCGTTAGAGCAATGTCCACCAACTCTATCCGGCCCGTCGGCACATGTATTGGTACATTATCCTTTTACTTGTTAATGTGTCAGCTTAGTGGGACATCGATGGTCTCTGCCATTAAAATTGACACATTGGCGAGCAAAGGGATATGGCTGGCCCGAGTTGGGCTTTAAACGTTTGGTGTTTTTCTTTTTTTAACTTCAGTAATACCTTAGATCAGATCTCTTCCAAAAATGAAACACTGATAACTCCTTGATCATAATTATAAATAAGAGCTACAAAGTGCTGAGATTAAGAAGACTATATGTAAATAAATCATCGATAGCTATACCGACTCAATAGGCGCTGTGGAAGAAACCAAAATTAGGAAGAATACGAAAAGGAATAAATATATAAGAATGAGTTTCAGAATGACATTGTTGACGTTCCTTGTCCTATAAGGCTTACCCCACACCTGGCACCGTGCAATTAACCGTTCTCTTTATCAAAACGAATTTACACTCCCAATAAACACCACCTGAACACTAGCAAACCTACATCAAAGTTAGCTACCCGCACTCTTCCTGTTCATATGGCTACTTACGCAGCAGTCGCCGCAAAAATTTCCACCCTCTTCGCCATTGTCACCAAACTTAACGCAATCGAAAAAATCGCTGTAAACGTACAAACAATCGCAAGTCGCTTAACCATGTTAGACACGAAATACAAAACGACGATAGCGGCTATGGGAATTAAAGAGGAGATTAATGTGCCCAGAATGTTGGCTGTGTAATGGAAGTAAGAGTCTCGATACAGGAATATGTTCCCTTCTGTGTCGAAAGATAGGGGTTCTGAAGAAATGGATGGAATGTAGTCAGTTGTGGCTGCCCCGACAGCCGTAGATGAAGACGATAAGGCTGAATTTGGGATTCTGTCATCTTCCGGGGCGGGTGAATCATCTTCATCTTGGGAGATCGAGCTGTTATTGGATGGGACAGTCGGAGAACAAACCGAGGAAACATCAGGTTTCTGAAGAGGTGAGTGAGAAAAGGGGATTCTGGAAGTGGCTTGTGACATACTTTGACCCATCTGCCAAAGACATTGTAAAGTGGTGTTACAACAATATAATGATAAAGTCTGGGGAGCATATAAAGAAGAGATTTTGTTAGGGGATCTATGTCCCCGCTCTTCAGGGCTAATGACCCAAGACCTGATGCGTGATGACTTTCATATATATCTCGGTCCGCACCAGTAAACTCGCAATCTCCCATTCCCGGTCGTTCCAGCCATTGTTGGAGAAACTTCAGATCGCTTTTATGAGGTTTGGAAATGCTGGATATCATTCTATGTTGAGCGATCGCCTCGTCTTTGACGATTAATTTATGGTGTATCTGGGCGGAGAGAAGCTTACAATATTCTTTCAACTTACTTCTTAGTTGACGCCAAGTATCCCATTGCTCAGTAGCCTTAGACGAGCTCAACTTCCACCAATCTGTGGCAAAGGCTTGTCTATCGGGATGCTCTGTATCTTCTTTAATACAATCGGCCAGAGATTCTTGAAGATCGACGATTTCTGCTTGGAGATATAAAAGGTTTTGTGCACTTAGTTGCTCGAACTTTTGAAATATAAGGAAATGACCATCAGTATGATCGTTTCCCATTAAATTCGCAAGTTTGGCGTACCCTTTCATGATGTTTTTGAAAATAACTATTATATCAGAGGAGTCCTTGAGGCACTAAACCAGGTAATCACTTACCAGGTCTTCTCTAGTATTTGGTATTTGACAAGGATGCCACTTGAATACTGCGGTCTCTAGAACGAGAGGAGCTGCTTCAGAAATATCTTGGAGGTTCCGCCTCTTTTCTGCTGGAATATATATAAGAAGAGGGGGGTAGGCGAGCGACAGCCTTGCGGCGGGCCTCCGTGAGGCTGACCCCATCCTCATCTCGGGTACTAATGCATGATAAGCTGAAATGCCAACATCAATACTACACGACCATAAGAATGATATGGGGTCATGTCGCTGCGGGGTCTTTGCAAGTGGAGGGAGGGTATAACAGAGTTCATTAACAGCAAGGTAAGGTGACGCTCCAATAGAAATCAGGCTTTCACCACCTGAAACGAAAAGCGGGCATTTGGTTTGTATTCGGTGAGAAAACGAGTACGAACGCGGTATCTTCTCTACCCCGCCGACATACCAAGAACCATGAGCCACGACATACATCTTTTCGCGACAGACGGTCACGTCAGTCATCCACAGATGCCCACATTATAGTGATCGCATCACCATTCATCGGGAGCTGCACGACAGAATCGACCACATGGCATCGACTCCGTCAAGAAGACGGAGTGACCGGCATCGCGGTAAGGCTGTGGACGAGGGAGACATGATTGAGAGCCAGGCACGATCAAGTCGTCGCGTATCGCATCAGTCAGAGCTGTTGCAGATCACAAAGCAGCCTCAAGTCCTGAACATAACACTTAATAATTACGCTAATGTCTATTTTGGGGGGGATCATGACGAACCATCGCGAGCTCGATCCTCTCCGATGCCTAGACCAAATTCGCGGGTGGCGCAACTCAAGAGAGAGAACGATCATTACATCTCCGAAGACTCGGAAAGTGATTCGTCGATTGATGCTATAGATGAATCGCATCTATCCTCGCGGTCGATACGCACAGCACCTTCATCGCAATCGTCACCAGCAAGCACCGCACACCGCCGACGTCGAGCACTCTCGAGAGACGAAGGATACGGTACTGGGGCAAGTGGAAGTGGAAGTATTAGGAGTTCTAAAAAGCTTGGGAAGGCCAAAGCTATAAAGTCTGACTATAAGAGCGACCTAAGCCGCCGCTCCTCGGATGCTTCGTTGGTGGCGGAGAGTAGTCGACCTCGAAAGACTTCTAGGAGAACTCAAGCTCATATGGAATCGGGCAATGAAGACAGTGAAACTTCAGTGGGTGATACACATCTAGCTGAGGAAGGAGACGACGACGAAAAGGACTTAGAATCAGATTATGTAAGAGAAAGCAACAATTCATGGCGGTAAAAAAAAAAACTTCGCTAACTAGAGTAATAGGAAATAGGATTCGAGGCCATTCAAGTCTTAAGCCAGAACGACAAGTATGTCGATGTTAATGCAATTCTCGATACGGGGACGCAACCTGACTGGGTATCCGATCATTTCCTGAAAATATTGGGTAAAAAGGAAGATAAACTAGCCGAAGATAATAACAAAGAATATACAGACTTCAACGGAAGGGGATTTAAGGCCACGGGTAAGGTGGATTTGGTGGTAACAGACGACAATTTTAAAAATGCCAATACTCGAGTGCTATCTTTTTTGGTCACCAAAAGGGGCAAATTCAATATTCTTCTCGGCAGGAAGACTTGTTATAAGCAGAAACTTATTTGCCGCCCTCCCAAAGACCTAGAAGGAGGCGAGGGAGCCTTTACTGGCATCCAGAAAGGTCCGAAGAAAGGTAAGTAGCCGCGTCCATACCATCAACCGTGCCCTCACTGACGGACCGTCGCAGAGGAGAAAGAACACATAATTCGTCGGAAAGCAGAACAGGCCGAAAAGGGAGCAAAGGAGGACAAAAAGCGTGTGGACGAGAAGAAAGCCAAGAAACAGGAAGAACAGGCTCGAACGATGGCGAACTTTGCTGCTGAGTCAAGACCCGCACGTGCAAAGGAGCGAAATCGATCGATATCGCCGTCTGGGCCCGGCAGGTCTGGGGCAAACAGAGACTCGAAATCGACATCCTCGAAGGCTTCAAGGGCGCAGGTCGCGGAGAAAAGCTCGTCTTCATCACTGGATGATTGTGAAGATGGTGGAGCGCTGTTGTGAGCGCTTCGGATTGGCGCATGGTTTTGTCCGTATTTAAAGGCACTGTGGGCAACCACACGTTCATATGTAATACAAAAGGCGGATAAAATAAATGGGAACGGTAATTTTTTTTGGTGGAAGGTCCGGTTTTTATGTACATGTACGCCAATCTTTGGGCTGTACAATCTCGGGGCGCAGGCGTTTATGGTGGTGATGCAAGGGGTGGGGTAGCTGCGACTTTGCATGCTGTGAGTAGTTAGATGCCCCTTAATTCATGTAACAATATGTACATGACTGAGATGTTGTGTGATCGGGATAAAAATGAAATGAGTTGTGGATGAGGAAGAAGCTCGTGAAATCGCGACTTGGACTTCAATAGCCTTCAACTAGTAAACCCAGCCATGTTCTCTAATTGATCCTTGGTGATACGCATTCTAAAGAAGGTGAAGAGGGAGAGGTTCGGACAGCCACGTGACCTTACCCTGCTCGCTAAATTTCGAGGAGTGTTATTTCATATAAACCCTCTAATTTATGGCCTTTAAACAAACCGATAATCTATCTTGAAATAGTCCATGGCTAGGTCAAGCTAGATCAAGAAATTTAGAAAAATTGAAGGTTTGGCTATCTAGTGATAATGGAAATCATCTGTTTAGTTTAACTGCGGTCAGGGGAAACAAATCTATTTCGCTTCCAAACATTGATTGGTGAGTGAGTGGCAGATTTAATGATAACTCTAATATACATCATCTATTTATGATTTATGTTTGAGTGGTGTTTCAGCATACTGTACATGTATATGTCGAGCGGCGTTATAGTAATCGATACTTCAATATTTAGAATCTAAACCATTGCTCCAGAGCAGCGTTTGCCGCCTCTATATCGGGCTTCACGTCGTCTTCAACCATCCAAGCAACAATTCCATCGGGGCGAATTAACAAAGCGCGGATGCCGCGTCTATCCTTCGCACCCACACCTAGATAGTCGACTCTGTCCTTGTAATCCTCGCCAGTAACAAGTCCTTTGAGCGCGTCATCGTCCTCGAAATCGACAAGCAAGCCTCGGCCCCCCGCCAGTTTAGGACCCAACCTCGAGCCATCTGAAAGCTCAAAATCAGGCGCGCTGGATCCAACGAGCGGGTGTGCGTGAGCCTCACTATTGCCGAGTTTATACCGTTGTGACAAACCCCAAACGCGATCGAGGAATAGGTTATTGCCATCAGTAGTGTCTATGAGATCACGAATAAGCGCCTGCACTGCTGCTCCATACAGATCCGGTTGCAGCACTGATACTTGCGCGCGTGTCCATTCGAGTACCCAGGCTGCGATAGGGTGACGTTCACTCTCATATGTATCGAGTAGAGATAGGTCAACTGGACGTCCGTTAGACTTAGACTCCTGTCGGATCGTCGCAGCCAGCTTCCAACCTAAGTTCATAGCGTCCCCCAAACCAAGGTTCAAACCCTGGGCCCCAAGCGGAGAGTGGATGTGTGCGGCATCACCGGCCAGGAGAACACGGCCATTGCGGTAACTTGTCGCTTGTTTGGATCGATCAGTATATGAGGAAGCAAGGTGGAGCTTCGTGATCTTCACATCAGTAACGTCTGATACGCGACTCATGACATCTTGAATATGCTCTTGCGTGATCTCTCGCGTGCGGTCAAAGGCGGCATCGTCAAAGTCTACCAGGTATAGACTTCCAGGAGCTACAATATACATTCCGGTTTTCGTGATGTGAAAACCCGGCTTCAACTTTTCGGGGTAGTCAAAGTCACACTTGACCGAGTAGCCAGTGAACTTAGCCTCCGTTCCAACGAAATCGAATCCTGCGGCCTTACGGATTACACTTCGTCCGCCATCGCATCCCACGAGCCACTTTCCGCGGAAAGATATATTTTCTCCAGTCTCCACCGTGACGCTATTGTCGTCCTCTGCAATGATTTTCGTAACGTCATTACCCCTTAGGATTGTGACGCCTAAACTCTCAGCATACTCGGTCAATGTCGTCTCAATACGCTCAAGGGTTGAAGGGATAGGGACTAGGGCCGGTCCGGGGAGGCGGTACTTCCAGCGCCCCAAGTCAAGCTTGTTGGAATTTAGCAGGATGCCGGCAAAGTGACCACCGAATTTGAACTCGCCCGTCTTCTGAAAGAATGAAGGCCGCTCGCCAGAATCTAGCTTGCTCAACAACCCACGTCGGTAGAAAGCCTCGACTGACGGTGTGTTCATACCTCGCCGACCCAGCGGTTCAGTCTTCCAGGGCGACTCGCGTTTGGCATCGCGCTCTAGAACCAGCACAGAGACACGTGCTAGCGCAAGTTCGCTGGCCAGGAAGAGACCAATCGGTCCTGCACCAACTATTATAACATCAGAGGGCTTATTCATAGTCGTGTACACCCACGAAGTTGCTCAAATTCCTCTCTAGAGAACCGATCTTAAGAAAACAGGTGAAAAGAAATTTATAATATCCAGGAACGATAGGGATACAGATAAACAGTACGTTGAGTACAAGAAGAAGCTTCTCAATGAAAATGAACTGATGAGAAGCAAGAACCCCAGAAGTGCATAGTATCAACCGGAATATATATAGGTGCAAAAACGTGTGACTCACTGAGGATTCTAACACCAAATCAAGGCCCAAGCGTGCCTAGCCCATACTCGTAACCTTAATCTTTCCAGCCCAGTGCAAAGTATAGAACAGCAGCTGTATGTAACCTCGAATATTTAAGACTGGTTGTAGAAGCCGCAGAAGGTTCCAAGTAGGCTAGGGGTGGTACGGGGTGGTGGAGGTGGTGGAAATAGAGTTATTATTGCGCGTTTAAGGTTATCCTTTTGCCCGCTACCAAGGTGTCGCGACCAAAAATGTGGAGAATATAGCGCATAATGCTTATAATATTATAATATATAAATTGACCTATAAATCTTAGATTTGAGCGCTGTAGTTTATAGGCACTAATCGCTAAATAGCCGCAGAAGTAGGCTCTTTGTAGGCTTTACAGGCCTTGTGCCTTGTGTTTTGTGTTCTCGATATTTTTGGTACCAAAAAAATTGACACTTTAGCGAACAAAGAGATCCAAACTAAAACATACTTTCAATAAAAATTCCCTGCATTCATGCAATATTTAATATAGAAAACAATAAACTGCTGAACTACTTCAATTTCATTTTTTTTTTTTTCTAGGGAACGAAATCTTGCTGTCAATGGAATCCTGGGTTTCAAAGATTTTACCGTCCCCTCTCTGCCAAGCGTCAAGTCGGGCACATGACTTTCTGTCACGTCTTATACATATTATGATTATGATCAATTATACGTCAAGCAATGGGTCAAGTGGCTTGAATCTAAAACCCAATAAGATAAGTTGATTCAGTGAAGCCCTTCCCCCATCCCTTCTCTATTTCAATATCACCTTATAATTTTTTAAAATTTCTAACTTTCAATAGTTAAGCTTCCTTTCTGAAAATAATATCTGATAACTTTTCAATTCACTAGCCACATAATTAGAGGGTTCAAAGTTCTAAAGACATCTGCTTGTATAACCAATCAAGAAATCTAGAATTTCGGGCCAAATTAGTTGTCCCATGTAAACGTAAAGCAGACTATGCCCTTGCCATCATTTTGCAATTGAACTATTAGCTGATTGGACGTATCCGGACAATTCAAACGTAGTTCTGTAGAAGTTGGAATATCTCCAATCTCAACATTGTAGCCCTTGTTCCAGATTACACTGTTTTCTGCCTGTATGATCGATAGTCGGCCAGAGAATATTTGAACGAACTCCAATGTTAGAGATAGCTTATCCAGTTGTATATGTAGCAATGGAGTTGTCGCTGTAACCGATTGAAAGTAGGGGAGTTCGCTGTCTCGAATACTGACCAAAGACACTGTATCTGGAGCTGGAACATCTTCGGCACAAATGCCAGTAAGAGATGCAGTGGCTGGAGATACATCATACTCTTCACCGTTGTGTGATATTTGTGTATCGTAAGGTAGCTCTAGAGGTATTCCAGGTAATGTCGAAGTCATCTCTGTCAAAGACAGCTTTTTCTGTGTGCTCTCCTCCAGGATAGACAAGGGCTGTGGTCGGATCGTCGACGTCGAAGCCAGTGCTGTTGACAACTGATCGCCAGACAGGGCAGACGATGACGACCAGTGGGCAAGAGGTAGCAAGACACTCTCGTTCGGATGAAGGTATTTCCTTCTCTTCGATCTCGAGGCGCTTCGTATTTTGTTCTCCAGCGTTGCTTTTAACCGGGTCAAGATGAGTCCAAGGTCTTGTTGCCGTTCTACAGGAACATCTAACCAGTCTGGTAATATCCATTTCTTGTAGAGCCTACCATGGGTTCGAGGCACATAAAAGCCACCATGGAGACGGAAGTAGAGATTACACAAATAGCAAGCACTCTTGCTGGAGCAGATATATCTCGGCCGTAGACGATCAGGATGGAGCTCATAGAAGAATAGTAGCTGAATCTCAGCATGGACTTTCCCGTGTGAGTCCTCAACAGAGGAAGGTATTGGTGTCTGAAAGACCTCAACCTGCACATTCTGGAATACCCGGCATTTGTTATTCCTAGCAGCGCGGACAAGCTCACAACTAATAGAATAATATCGGCCAAGCTTGCCCATTGCTTCTGGCAGATATTTCTTTAAGCTTGGATTACCCGAGAAGTTTTTCAGTACTGTGTTGAGGTCGGCTTGAACACTAAGTTCGTGGGCCTGCTTCACGATCTCTCTGAGAATCTTCCCTACTTCGCGAGTATCGGCAGATGGGTAATTGGTACTTTCAAGCCTAGAAAATGAGACTTGCAGAGCTTGGGCTCCATCACTGACGGCTTGCCAGATGCTATCTGTGAGCCCAGGCAGATGTCTTACGGATATATCATGGACAACTTCGTTCAATTGGGTGATGAGGTGGGGCTTTCCAATCATCTTTCCGATCCTCTCAGCATGTCGTGATCTGAGCCGTGATAATATTCGGTACGCATCTAACACGACAACTTGCCGAAGAAGTGCCTCTACATCCTTGGTTTTTGGATTCTCTACAAGATAAGACCATGAATGATCTATTGATAGGAGAGGAGGGGTTCAGACAGTACTGACCTCGGCGTGCGGCTTGCTCTAAAACTTTAGCAAGCCCAACGAACCCGCTTTTGACTGCTTCTAGCTCTCCAGTGTTTGATGCAATCCGAATAGTGACTCCTGTTCCATTATGGTGTTCTTCAACGCAAACAGCCATAACCTTTTGATTGTCATTCGAAGTCGCTGACAGAAATGCCAGGTTGCTAACAATCTCACGCTCTCTCTCAAGAGTCAGAAAACGTGTTGTGTCCTCTACCAGCGGGCAAATATTCTCTCCAGGTTGCTCAGGGACCTCATCTAGTTTGCAGAGATGGTCGATACTTCGCCGTAATTCCTGGCGACTGATCGCGCTCGACCACATATTTCCAACTGAAGTAGAGTAGCTTTCCAACCTCTGTTCCCTCTCTAAGTCTCAAATTATCAGCATCGATGAAAAGTCACCTCTAGAGAAAGTGGCGACATCCCCTCTGTTTGCAACCGAGTATATTATCGCCACGCAAGCAACCTGTAGGCACCCGTTTAGAGCAAGGCTTTATCTAGCTTCTCATCAATATATACAGAGACAATTCTGACCAAAATGATGTGGGCCTGCAAGACGAGAGATGATGGATTTCACACAACCAGCTGGAAAAACACTGATGATAGATAAGCCCTTCCTCCGAGAAGTGGAGGTGTAGAGTGCAGAAATGACTAATGCAGACACTGTCGATGCTTCTATACAGCAAGCCTTACTCAATGGCATGCTGGCATGGTGCAAATTGTGCTGGGAGCAGAATAGGAGGAGCCCGACGGATCGTTGATTGACCCCTTGAAACGCAACAAGACAAGCTCATTTGCCTTCAAGGTAAAATCGATAGCTTGTTTGTTTCTGGTTGTCGCCAAATCTGTCTGGAAGGACCTCTGGCTTTCCAGCTTACCAGTTGTTTCACTCCTGCATGCGGCTTCCTGCATAAGAAATGCACTGTGATAGGCTCAGCGTAGTCACGTTGCATACCTGGCTATCATAATGGTGTTCTGGTAGCCCGTAGCTTTTGAGATTCCAGGCTTTTAGGACATCCTTATTTTGAGCAAGAGACGCTAAGGTTGGGGGTTTTTGAGTATTTGATATGACTGCAACTAATACAGCCATTCAGATCTTGAATTTTGATGCTCTCGGGGGTAGGATACCAAAGATAGTGATTTTAATGAGACTCAGATTCATAAACTAGGTGGTATAAGAGTATACGGATAACATGTCGGTATTAGTTAATCACTCTTCAAGGGCTTTATCACGTGACTTGCATGTGACTTGACCATGGCCTCTAAATAATTCCACCAGGTGAATCAGGGGAGATTTAAAAGATCAATCAGGTAACTAGCTTAGAATCTTTGTTTAGGTAATATAATGAAGGTTTAGCTATCATCACATTAGCCCTATCATGGCTGAGTTTTCCATACGTTGTCAAGAAACTAGTAAAAGATAATGACCCACTGCATGCGGACATGTCTGGAATAAAGAATATATTATCTGTAATTGCTCGTGTCTTGGTATGCTATGTTTTCTAGCTAGATGCTCCGGTCCAATGCTTCTAAACGCCCATGCCGATGCTGAAAATAGATGTGCAATGCAAACTCCTCCCTACTAAATGCTCTATCCTCTATAAATTGACTCATTGGTCGTTATCCTCGTACTCACAATTAGGAACTGGTCTCTATGTCATCGACCCCAGACTCCATTTCCTTTCTTCCAACTTCCACCTCCGCTCTACTTGCCGTCTCAGCCGTCTCCGCTATTGCAGCATCCAACCAACCCGAAATTCCCGTTTTAAGAACGAAATATGGATTCAGACTCGATCCGAAATAGCGATCTCTTCTCGTGGTACTTCTAGCTCCTCCTTGGAGAGCCGACATTGCAGATCTGGTGGTACGCATTCTTTTCGTTTTCCTTCCGCCGGCACTGAGAAGATTACTGAGGCGAGCTCGATCTTCTTGCAATCGTGCATCGTAAGACACGATGGAGCGAATATATGGGGCAATATCTGTGGTTATGAGAGTTATTGTCCTATCGAAGCAAGAGGCTTCGAGAGAACCGGTGTTGTAAAGGGAAGATTTTTCTGGTTCGGAGATTGGGTCGAATGCCAGACTAAGATCTTGACGTGTTAGTGGAGATTCGGGCTCGAAAACCTGGTTACGGATAATGTGGAGAACTTGGGATTCGGTTGGCTGGTTCAATTCTAAGGGAATTTCCCATCCATGTGCTATATGCTGATCAACTTGGAGGTAATTTCGAGCTCTGGATTTCATCCAAAGGGAAACTTCTGCGCCAATACTACCGTATCTTACAAGAGGTGATGTATCTATTAGGTTGTAAGCGAGAACAAAGTCGTCTCGAACTTTACTAGATAGTGTAGGTAGACTAGCATCGAGGAGCACCTTAATGAGTTAGCATTAATCATGAAGAGCAGGTGGGTGCTTACCTGATCATCGTGTGCAAAAGCGCCCAGGGAACACACATCAGCTATACTCATAGCTTCACTGAATTCGGAGTACATAGCCAAAGCAGACCGACTAGCAGCACGATTGTTCGAGAGATTTTGTATCTTCGATGCCCAAGTATCCATGGAAAGATTCTTTTGCCAATCTCCTAGATCAACATGCCAACCATTCCAAGCTTCGTGTAAAGTCTCTTCCTCGATGTCCAGATGATTAATACGGCTTTCAAGGAAATCTTGACACAACCAGCCCATACCAGCCTCATATGTTCCCTCACTCACGACACGAATGATATTTCCATCCTCATCGATATCACATCCAAGTGGCCAGCGCGGACAAATCCAACTTAGCCCATTCTTCTTATCCCCAACGGCAAATTGACACCAGAAGTTCAGTTCTGTCAATGACGCTCGAAGATCTTGATTTCGACTTTCATATAAAGCCTTTACCGCCTTTTGTTGAAGCACATGTCCTTCATTTGCTGCTATTAGGAGCATGTAATCCACAGCGAGATCGGTTGGGGCAGGTGTAAACCGAATAATGGCGTGGAGAGAAAGTGCTTGCAAAGGTATCGCAGATTCATCATTACAAGTCATAATTATCGGTCGTTTAGATTGTGCAATCAAAGCCATGACTGTTGCCCAGAACTGTTTATCTTCTTCGTAAAGGATGTCAACCTCTTCGAGTAGAATCAAAGACTGTTTCTGTTGTTTTGCTGGTGCTTTTGGTAGAGCGTTGTCCTTTCCGACCTTCTTCGATCCTGCCTTAGGTTTTGGTTTTGTCTGGACAGGTTCTTCAGACCTAGAAAGCGAGTTCATAGTACCCTGCCGACTACTTTGAATATAATCAGCCAATGCATCTGGAATTCCATTGACATCCTCATCTTCAACGCTGGGTAAGGGTCGATCATGAGATCGTTGAACTAGGTGATTCTGCGTCATATCCCCAACTTTCTCTAGGACATCTTTTCCACTGCGCCTACTACTAGAATTGATCTCGAATACTTCAAATCCTAACTCTTTGGCTACAGCGTAGACTGCAGCAGATTTTCCACAACCAGAAGGTCCACTCAAGACAACAGCGTTTGTGAGCCTGCCAGAGCCATTGGATATCTTAGTTGTATCGCCGGATCTGATAACTGTCCTCTTCACTAAACTCTGACATTGATCTGGAGATAACTCCTGTGGTTCTAAGATCTCGTCCATATCGTTCGCCTCTTCATCACTTGAGATTACAAATCCACCAAGCTTCTTCGATTTTCTCTTTCGTTTCCCTGCTGAATCAGACTTCAATGTCCCTGGACGCTTCGAAACAGAGTTCCCACGGCTTCTATTCTTTCCAAAAGCCCCAGCCTCTACTGATATTACTGTCAATGTCTGAAGCCACTCTTTGAGGATCAAAGCCTCACGGCCACTCTGTAAAACTTCAGCTGCAGAAGTTGGGGAATACTTCTGTACCCATGACAAAGGTTCCCGCTGATACCGATCAAAGGCGGAAAGAGAGGTGACAATAGCATCGTAAGCTTTTATCAATGCTGGATGGACTTGTGGACAAGTTGTGTCACTGTCAAGTTCATCCTCACTGGAAATATATTGTGAAAGTGGCAGACGCGTGTGTAACTGTTTTCGAACTCGTCTTTGAAGTTTAGAACCCGACTCAAAATGTTTCTGAGGGATGCGAAGGTAGGGAGCTTTTTGAGCAAAGTCCTCCAGGTTGATCTCTTTGAGACTCTTGGCAAGATCGCCAATGCATAATTCAGTAGCGAGTGTGCGAATGATGTCCTCACTAGCGACAACTTGGACAGCTTGATATTTGGATTTCTTTGGTTGAAATTGGAATTCCGAGGTCTCAATGATCTCAGAAAATATGTTTTCATTGCCACGAACATGAACCATATCACGCCACGGCCAAGCAGGTTCAACGGCCCCAGGAAACTTCAACGCTGTAGGTGTACTGCGAAAGCCAGAAAAGGCCGACATAGTGGGTTTTATGGGCGATTGTGATTTGGTTGCTCGTTGAACTTTATATCTTCTTGAAGCTGTCAAATCCCCAAATGTTGAGATCTCTATGTCCCCGGGGTCTTTTATGGCCCGCTTTTCCGCCAATAATTTTGGTGCAGGCTTGCTCTTCTTCCACCAGGGGATGACATCCTCGAGAGTGTCTTGTTTTTTGGCCGCCAGAGGCTGTTTGGCTGATTTGACACAGGGTTGTGATTTTGAACCACATAGAATGCTATTTATTTTCGCGCCAATGTAGGAACCAACCATATAATTGATAATTATAATTTTTGAGTTTGGCTGAGTATCACGAGACGTTGACTTCTTGCTCCTGGCGGTGGCATTTGAGGCGATCTTTCTTGGAGGTGAGCCAATAGTCCCCGTTTTCGGGTTGAGGCGTAAGACCTTCTTTGGCTGGTCTTCCAGGGACTTTGAGGTGGCTTTGATCAGCTCTTTTTGAATGATTGCTGGATCCTTTAGAGTCGCAGACAGAGGAATGGTCCGTGATCTCTTATCCCCTTGGGTGACTAGCACCTCAACAGCAAACCTTGTTTTTGGTGTTTGCGGAGATATATGTTGTACCAGATTATCTTGTTCTGCGGTATCAATTCTTCGTCTATCTTCACTGCTATTCACTTTTTCTACAGGCTCGGATCTCCCCCTAGATGCTAAATATTTTGATTTACCATCTTGAGGTTGAATAATGCCGACCTTCTGCAGGCTATCTTCTGGTATTGTTTTCCGACGTTTCCTTCGAGAACTATTGGGATCAATCTCAAGAAATTCTGCCTCCCCTTCAGGGTCTGTAGTTGGTTTGAACAACCCAGTTTGTTTTGTCTTAACCGTTCCACTTTCTTCTGTTTGTTTTATCCTTGGGGCTCGAACTTCCTTCAACAGGGCATTTGGCGAGCATAGTTCGCTTTCGGCTAGAATAGGGAGCTTGTCTTCTATTTTCGACTTTGATTCACGATGTTCTGCATATCAATTAGAAATTTTATTTTGGGAATTGAAAGAAGCATACTGGAAGGCTTCTCAAACAAAGGATAGAAGGCTCTGCCCTCCCTATTTAACTCCCCCATAGCTTTAGTGGCCAGAACTGCCATTCAGATCGAATCTCTGCAGTCCTTCCAACCTCCAGCACCAGACAAGACGTTACGCGCTTGGATAATTCGAGTTTCGAGAAATCATGGCAAGGCAAGCACTAGTGGATATGATACTTGGATAAAAGGCTTTTATTAGATCAGAAGAGGCTTTCTATCTTGTGAAAAACAAAAGATATGCGGAAATGTTGAAGGAATTGCATGTGCAAGATCTTGAAGATTTGTGAATTCACGAAGTTGTTCAGTAGTCGCGTTTCGCGATTGACACTTTAAGATCCGGCTACCGTAGCCGGGTGTAGCTAACCTTAGCGTCTTTTTGGTGGGAGATCCCGGCAACCTTGGAAATATTTTTGTGTTTTATTTTTGTTATACCACACACTCTCTCTCTCCTGCGCTCTCTTCCTCTGGACAAAATCCACCAACTTTTCCTACAATGTCGCCCAGATTCTTATTGCAGAAGCCATATATCGTAGCTCCTCTGCCACGACCCATTGATCAATCCAACGGTCGTTATGTCGTAGGTGAGGTTTATGGCGGTACACCAGGCTTCAAGAAGAGAAAGAGAGCAGAATTAGTTGTAGGAGTCGATGGCGAGGGTATAAACTTATACGACGTAAGATTCAGCGCCCAACCTCAAGAAGCCCCTAATGTATTATAGATACCATCTTCCAGACTTGTGACCTCGTACGCCCTACCCCCACAATCATCGTTTTCTTGCCCACCATGCTGCCTCAGAACCCGCATTTCGAAAAGCAAAGTCGAAAGAATAACATATGCATCGACTAATGGGCCCGACTCTCAGATCACCTTGTTCAAAGATGTGACGGATAGTGCAGGCGTAACGCAGTCATCTACTACAACTCGGAAGGTGGATCAATCCCAGGAGTCGATTGTGTACATGGGATTAGTCGCATCTACCCGAATTGAAGACAAGAATAGCTTTGATCTTCTCATTGTTAAGCGGGATGGGGAGATACAGTATTTAGACAGCAATACTCTAGAAGTAAGGTGGATCTCGCCAGGCAGTGCTCTCGGAAAAGATACTACGACGTCAACTCACGCCAAGGTCGATTTTGTCCATCTCACAGACGCCTATTCAGCAAGTCAGGGAATCTTGAAAGGTCGACAAGATGTTTTTGCATTATTCCCTCAAGAAATATCCGAAAATGAATTCAATCCAGATATTCTAGTTATCATTACGACAGATACTACAGAAAGAAACCTGCACATTGTCACCTCACCCAGAAGATCTGCAACACATTTGAATGGGTTGAAACATTCCGTCGAGTCATTACTTGTTGCAAAACTACCCCAAAATGCAAATGATTTAAGCAGCAAATCGACATTTAATATTAATGTATCTGTCGGAGTTTTACAACAATTGTTAGGCAATACTTTGACAACATTTGACTTAAACAATACGTTGCCAAAAAGGCAATCGGAAATAGTGTCAACTGGAGCGAAATCCTTCTTGCGACTATCAAGCACGTCTGTGATGGTTGCAACCCAGACGCACATCAGTGTCTACAATCCAAAATTCCACTCCATACTGGCGACAGTTGAACTAGATGACTTGAATACTTCAGCTCAAACCTTATCTCTTAAACGAAAGAGAACATCTGGGTTCAACATATGCGATCTGATTACTTATTTCCCAAGGCTTAGAGTTGCGGTCGCCATTACAGATAATGATCTGATAGCCATACAAATAGAAGGCCAACAAGGCCAACAAGGCCGCCAGAACAGATCAAATGGTGTCGGCCTTCTCATAGATTCACTTGGCTGCTCAGATCGAGATCAAATACGAGCTGGGCATGAAAAGCTTGAGCCACTGAGCGTGGGGCTCACTACGATGAAAACGTATCTCGCTGGATCAATTGGCAATGGAGAGAAATCATGGGCAAAACAAATAAAAGCAGCAGAAAAACATTTCTTCAATGGTAATATCACAGGTTTTGAACAAGCCGTATGTGTACATTTTGGAGAGAGCTGGATTAGCGAACCGATGATCAACGAGGTAGGCTCACAGGGCACATCGAACGGCCGTGACACCTCGAAGCAAATTTCCAAATCATCTGATGTTGATCGAAGGTGGATTTTATATGCACTGAGCAAAATCTTCACCTGGTCAACCACTGGTACTGATGGATACAAATTGTCCGTTACGTTTTATCCACCAAACCTATTTGTTTGGTTGATGAAGACTGGAAATATGACCGTGGCCAATATTGAATCTGCCTTAAGGGAACAACTCCGTTCATCACTTGCGTCAATACCCCCGGGAGAACTTGTCAATGCATTAGTTGAGGTAGATCGAGGCATGGAGCTTTTACTCGCTCTGCTTGATCGGAATTTCCTAGGCGCTGCAGAACTTCTCCATGCCATTCGATATCTGATGGATAGTCTCGAGTTTTTCGGCGAAAATGCTAGTAGGAAGCAGCACTTACTAGCCAATGGGGAGGGTTCGGTTACTATCGACGGTGATATTGACGAAGAAGTGGAAATACTGGAGGAAGAAGCCGAGGAAGAATTGCGAGTTGCGGAGTATCAACTGGGAGCTGGATCGGGCATTCGAGGCCAAGCTTTGAGCTTGGCTCTGTTAAAACTTTACATGTGTTCATCGACTACCATCGTCAATGCTCTTCAGGCAACTTTTACTACACAAGAGATTGTCTCCTTGATTTATCTCTTAAGGTATGAGCTACAAAGAGGTGCATGGACGTCAAGGTACCTTGATATTGATGAATTAGATATTGATGAGGATGGGGAGATACCAGACAACTCAATTATTCTCGTTAGCAGTCTCCTCAGCAACTGTGTCGATGCAATTGGAGCAGGAGGTTGGTTGTCGGGAGATGCTAGACTAGTCAACGGTGACCAATACGAATCGGGAGAATTGATTGCGAGTCTCAGATTCGAAGTCAGTGCTGCATTGGAGGGCATTGAGGAAGCGACATATTTGAAAGGGTTAACTTCGGAGATGGTACGATTCGGTGAAGCGGTTCTGAAGGGCCATCCTCCTGCAAAGAAGGGGAGGAACGGAAGCGACAAAAAGCCAGTTATCCTTCCCTCGACTGAGCAAAACTACACGATCTTACCGGTGGGATTGAAGCCAGAACAGCAAGTCTCCTTACTTCGAGTGAGCGTCGTAGGGGAGATCACGAAGCGTACGTCCAGAGATATTGGACATCTGAAGAGCAAGAAGGTCGGGAAATATTCCCTAGAGAGAATTGTCATCTAAATCCATGCACCACGAGAACTTCGTTTTACATGCCACACCTATAGATAATGGCGGTCCTACCCACAATTGCAAGTTTGTTGTTCTCCATGAAACCATAAGGCCGTTCTGCATGTGCTCGTCCATGATACGGCGTCTCTGCACCTACACGTGTATCCACGCACACAGAGGTACAGGTCCACTTGACCACCAACGTGTCCCCAGAGGCCGTCGTCTCACTCTCGGTACCACAGGTTCGCAGGCCTCTAGCATCCCTTTCACGATCTACCTAACGCTCAACCGCCAAACACTTTCCCATGTTGCAAGCCGTCACGCTGGAGTGACCTTCCTTTAAGAAGCCACATTTCCTGCTTTAGCGAATTGCGTGGCCTATCACAACGTGCTGTCCGTATGCTTGCTCCCCGAGGCTCATCCAATGTTATGCACTGCGCCACTGGTTCCTAGCAATTGTGCACGTATTGTCCGTACTCGGGCACTAAACACCCCCCTGTCCGCCTTTCCTTCCCCACCTCTTGAATCTTGCCTTGGCCATGTCATGTCATACCCTACATGCTTCTGTCTGCCGTTAGCATCGTCACACATACCAGATGCATTGCTACCTGTTCTTGCCGCTCAGCCTCTTCCCCTTCCTCTTTCCCATCTTCCAAAATATTTACTCCATTCTACCTTCCACCTGCCACCTTCCACCTTCAAGTACGCCATTCTTGCCACGCGAAGCCTACCTCCCCCTCGGCCAAGAATTTATTTCCATCGAACAATCAACTACGTTGGTTTGGCGCGAGGCGCTTCGCCATGAGTCGTCATACTTGATATACCTCGAAGTCCCATCCCACCACGAATACATATATCGAACGAAATGAGCTTTGGTGCTTCACCTTCGGATATCATTATTGTCGAGACTTTCTGCAGGGCACTCTATCACAAGTGTCGAGATGCAGGAGGAGAATATGATGAAATAGGTCGAGAGGTTCGTGCGCTGCATACAGTTCTCCGCCATCTCAAATACGAAGTCGAGGCTCCGGCGTCGCCACTGAATCGCGATCCGTCGATATGGGGACGCCAACTGGCGCCGATAGTTGGGGATTGTGATTTTGGTTTACGGAAACTGGATGGGTTACTGCAGAAGATGTATGGAAAGATTTCGACCACGGGCGATAGGTCCCCTTCTTCGCCAGGAGTGCTGTTGGATAAAGTCAAGTTCGGGAGTAGTGAAATGGATCAGCTGGGAGACATTCGGGTAAAATTAATTTCACACAAGGCGAGTTTGACGTTACTTTTGGATACAATGCAATTACGTCAATCGGGGAAGATGGCAACAGCTTTGGATAATCACGGTGGTCAGTTGGATGTGATATTGGACAAGGTGGATGTCATTGCCGCTAGAATGGGCCAGGGATCTAGGAGTATAATGACGAGTTATGACGATGACAAGGAGGTTTGGAAACAATTCAGAAGGGAGCTGGTCGCGGAGGGGTTTTCAAGTGATATTTTGACGCAGCATAAGGTTCGAATCGAAGTCTCATATTCTAGTATTTTCCGTTCTTTGGGCTTGAATCATCTTGATCCCAGCTGACCACTTCACAGGACGTGTTACGGGCCTACATACGAGAGATTGATCAAAAAGGGCTTCTAGAAGAAATGCCACCAGGTGATCCCAATCCTTCAACAGGCGTCAATGCTGAACGATGGTTCAACTCAGTGCCACCACGACCAGCCATTTCCACAAAGGATGTACCACCATCTTCCGAATCACTAAACACGTCTACTGATGATGTTGTTTCTCCAAAAGAGATGGTCGTACGAGAGAATAACATGAAGTTCCCACAGTCAATGAAATTAGCAAGACCTATGCCGGAGACCAAGAGAGATGAGGAATTTTCGAATCAAATGTAAGATCTTCCCCTCACGTATAGAAAAATCAAGCTAACAATATAGTGAACCCCCAAACCAGATAGTTCCCCTAGAACGAAGCATAAGTGGAGGGGAACAGAGCCGAGCTCCAGCGCTGCCTCAACTCATGGCACCAGCTCACAAAGAGCCGCTATATGATACTGATGGATCGTGCGATGAAGATGCAGGCAATGAGTCCGAAAGAGATGATTCACGAGCGCTCATCATCAGGACGAGTGATCTGACAACACCAGGGACGGCATTACAGCTCCGACCAACAGGATCACCAGTGAGTTTCAGAAGCTACAGCTCATTCGGTAATGACGACGCTGCGCTTCCAATAGCTTCTCGGCCAAAAAACCCAAAGTTTGCCACCTCGCCTTTACTTCCACGAGCAATTCCCATTCCAATCCCTGCCCGAAATTTAGATCCACTACTGGTCACCAGTCCACGACCGGACCCGATACGACTTGCTCCAGATCAATATGGTAATGAAATACTGCCCGATGCTAAATGGACAAAAATAAAGCGAAGTCTTGTATCTCCAGCGGTGTTGGACCAAGACGGGAGACGGTATGAAGCGTGGGTAATTCTGCTCCTAATATATAAATCTACACTGACCCGATACAGACGTCCCGATTTTGTTGCGGTCCTAGGCGTTCTCTCCCGTGCCGAAATCGAACACTACGCTACTCTATCCCAGAAATTACGAGCATCCCGGCAACGACGGTCAATGCGCCAGCAACCCATTCCACCGACACGACCTCCACGACCCACCTTAGTACATCGGCCCTCGAACCGCCATGGTCGTGATACACCATCCTCCGACTCCTCAACATCCTCCTCCTCAACGTCCTCATCCTCAGATTCCGAGTCCCATCACCGACGAAGAAGACGATATAAAAAACGCTCTTCTGCGCCGAGACAAGGGTACCCGAATCCATTCGGGCAGGCGCCACCTCCTTCGCCCTTGCAATCACCGGTTTTTACAACGGGGTCGGGCGAGCAGACGCCGAGAAGTGGCGTTTATAATTCATATCGAGGCAGAGATGACCGGGATAAGGATCGAGATCGAGATAGAGATAGAGATAGAGATAGCAAAGAGAGAAGAAGACACTCCTCACATACACCGCGCCCTTCGTCTTCAAACTCGAAGAGCGGAAATCAGAGGGAGAGGGAAAAGGGAGCTAGAGACATGGCGAAGAGTCGATGGAGGGAAAACCTTACGGCGGCCGGAATTGGGGGTGCGGCTGTAAGTTTGCTGAATGTTTTGACGGAGGCGGCAGCTGAGTTGTGAGGTGGGGAAGGGCGGGAGGAGGTCAAATACAGAGGAGTACTATAACGATTATGAGGCTTTATGATTACAAGATAAGATCATAAAATTGATAAGGGATGAGAGATGAGAGATGAGAATAAAGGGATGAATTTGTATCATAGGCGGCTACCTTCGTTGTACTTTACCTTTTAGGGAGATACCAATTATTATTATTATCTTCTCCTGCATAGCGAAGTTTCAGGCCGGATACTCCAGGGGCGGTTGAAGTCCGTTGCTTGCAAGTGCAGCACCTAGCAGGATATATTCTCATTCTAATTGTTGCTTTGTTACTTCTATATTTATTAAGTTAAAGGCAGTAGCGCGATCTACCTTTCCGCAATCCGATACCCTCTAACAAGGCCTCTCTGTTCCGTTGTTAGATAAACGGGTCATACATGCCTATAGTCCGACATCAGTTCCAGAGATACATCTATCTTTTAACTTCTCTAGGCACTTCGGCGTCGTCCTTTCTGCGCGCATTGCTATATTTCCCCTTCTCTTTTATCATGTCGCTCGCAGAATATCGCTGTTTCTCTACTGCCATATCCTGCTTAGACATCAGTGTCAAGTCGACATCATCTGCCTCCCTGCCATGAGTACTCTCCCGAGCCAGAGGAAGAGAGCAGACGGGAAAAGTCTGTATGTAGATTGTTGGTGTCGTTGCGTGTTCGGCACGGGGGCGGTATACCGCATATCGACATTGCTGTTCAAGCTCGTGTTCCGTGTTACTTGCGGTGCTTCTATGAGAAATTTCGAGTTGGTAACTCCCCTGACTTAGGATGCCCCTCATAAGGAGGGAGTGCTTGAGATACTTGTTCGATCGGTTGGTTTATATAATACCGTCCTTTTCAGGGATCCTCACTGGCTCTGTATAAATGCTCGGTCTCCGTACCGTTATCAGAGGATACCATTATCAATGCGTGTGTGCCAAGTTTGTGGATTGGTAAAGCTATGGAAAAGGCTTATATACAGGTGGCACTAGGCCAAGGATAGTGAAGGACGGCCAGACTAGTGCTTCTTCCCTAACTGTACGAGTACATTCCGATCTCGAGTCTAGCTTCATCCTCTATCGGTGAGCCTTCGTTGCATGCGAGGCATGTGAGGGAGTGATGTATGTACTTGGGCCGTTTATGACTTGCCTATTAGGGCGAAGATGTCGGGGTCTCGAGTAGTCTCCTCAATACTCCTTTCTGTTCTCTGGTGACAGGTTCGGGAGGGATTTGCACCTTCAAGTATTCGATTTTGGTATGGAAATGTAGGGGTTTTGATCTCTGGTTGGGGGGGGGATGTAAGTTATATACTCCTATTCTCTTCACTTCTATCGTGAAGTACCATTTACACGGTGGCATGAACAACCATAGTGAGACCTATATGGTCTGCATCCACACGCCTTTTCCAAGAGAGGATCAGAAACCATGGGCCATGCCATGCCATGCCATCGAGAACGTGATAGGTAGTGAGTGTTTTCCAGGTTTCTGTCGAGGAAAGCAAAACCGAAATATCTCCGTTGCATGGTGGGTTTTCGTTATACCTTGAGCAGCCCATTCGGCCGTCGTTCTCGTTACCGAACCATCTCTAGCATATCACATATCACGGCTTCCGCATGGTAAACGCCCAGAAGTTATTCATTGCATAGCCCTTCCACCAATGCGTTATGGGGCGGAGACCGAGAACGTGGATGTCATGGAGCTCTGGTGAAGGGTAGCTCTACTTATATGTTGCAATACCTCTTGCCCTACAGATATTGCTACCACTTTGGCCAGGATCTGAACGGACGTTAGTATGACCATGCGCAGAATTACACCCCCACCTTACAGGACTCTTTAAGACGAAGCATTGCGTGGTCTAGAAGTGGCCGTCTTGGGAGGCTCGACCACACGAGGGACGAAGGAGCAACGGCTCGGATGAAAGGCGGTCCCCCTCGACTCCAAAGCGCCCGCGCATGAACCGTCTCGACTGTGGACGCATCCCCTCCCTCTTATTATGTCAGCTTCGAGATGCAAAGCAGGTGAGGCGGCACCGCCGTCCCCAGGATCACCATGTAGAACTCTCGATACGAGCGAAAAGGGGGTGGGGAACGGGAATTCCGGCTATAAGGCAAAGGCTAGCGAGCCAACCCCGCGCCCCCGCAATATGCAACGTGTACCCCATGTTATATCCTCCGTCTCCAGCTTTGACAAATCCACTGTTATGTGTGTTTTACCTACGATTACCGCCAGGATTCCGCCCGCAGTGGCTCCATTGTGAGGTCGGAGCCGCGTTTGACGGAGGGTGATCAGTCCGGACTTACCGCCAGCCAAGTGGCCAAGATGTGCGTACAGTACGAGTACTGCTGGGATGGTCTCGGTCGGAGAGTTGTCCGCACAAGGTGCGAGCGGTTCTCTTTAACCATCGAAGTACGCTGGAATGAGATACCTCACCTCAACTTTGCTTTTCTGCAGCGTCTTCAACGCAGTGCTACCAGAACGGCCTTCTTTGTATGGCGCGGGTATTCTCCTGCGCCATCTCCGAGTCCCTTGTTCTGTATCTGGAGATGCATGGATCGTTTTATATTGCGGGGTAGCACCAGACCTAGACGGCAGTTACTTTCTCTCTCAATAGTTCCTCTTCTATAGCAAATTTAATATATCCGGTCTATTTCCATCGCTGCTACGACTCGTGTAGCTGCCCTGTGGGGGTCCAGGTCTTTTCCGTCAGCACTATCAAACTGCAACTCTTGAATGACTCTGGGTGCAAGATGAGGGGTAAGGTCACTTCTGGCCATACAAGAGGAAGACAGCATGGATCCATAATCTTCAGATGGTTGAAGGGATTGACAGGTGGAGTTGAATGGTCAGATCTTGCTTTGATAGACGCTACACCCCACAAACAAGTATCCTTTCTGAAGCCACATGCCCAGACTAAACTTGTGCGGGGTTCTTGGGCGTCATTCAAAAGAGTGAAGGGGCCACACTCATCTTGTGTACCTCACTCGGAATTCTTGTCTTTGAAGGAATCTCCTAGAAATTATATTGAGGACTGAACATCAGATGCAATGACTGTCCCCGACGAAGTTGATATTATCGTGTGTGGTGGTGGCAGCTGTGGCTGTGTGGTTGCTGGAAGGTCTGCATCCTCTTCACTTTGCTATCATTGGTGCTGATGAGAAGATAGACTGGCAAACCTTGACCATAATCTTCAGGTCCTCTTGATTGAGGGCGGAGAGAGCAACTTGAACAATCCATGGGTTTATCGCCCCGGAATCTGTAAGTCCTAGTAGCCTGTTGCAAAGACAACCACTGATCACCTTTAGACCCACGTAACATGAAATTGGATAGTAAAACCGCTTCCTTCTACCACTCACGCCCATCAGAGTAAGATCTAAATGTGTCCTCACATACCCTTCTTGCCTAACGCTTTGTCATGCATACTTCATTATTCAAGATTCTCTCTCATCTAAGTCATATTTAAGATTATCATAGTAAGAGACTAACGTTCCTAGATGGCTTGCAGGAAGAAAGGCCATTGTTCCCTGCGCTCATATTCTGGGAGGAGGTTCAAGCATCAATTTTATGATGTATACTAGAGCTTCAGCAAGTGACTACGATGACTTTCAGGCCAAAGGGTGGTCCACAAAAGAGCTCATTCCGTTGATGAAGAAACATGAGACATATCAACGAGCATGCAATAACAAGTAAGTTAGCAAAAGTAGAAAAAGGATGCGTCTATGCCTTCAGCGGCAGATATGAAGCTCCTAGTTGGTCGACAGAGATCAATTGCGAGATTCAAGTTTTCAGGGGTGACTCTTCTATGAAGACATATATTTTTTTGGGATTGCATGAACTAAGTTCTGACTTCCTCAGGGATATCCACGGCTTTGAAGGACCTATCAAAGTCTCATTTGGAAACTATACCTATCCTGTGATGCAGGATTTCCTCCGAGCAGCAGAATCGCAAGGAATCCCCACAACCGACGATCTTCAAGACCTTGTTACAGGCCAGTACGTATTCAAACACAACCTCCGGACATAATTCTTACAATTGAACAGCGGTGCCGAGCATTGGCTTAAATGGATCAATCGAGATGTGAGTGTGCAATTGTTGCAATTCGAATTTAACTGATAGGCTCAAGACTGGACGCCGAAGCGACTCAGCACATGCATATATTCACTCCACAAGATCTGTTTACGGAAACCTGCACCTACAATGCAATACCAAAGTTGACAAGGTTATCATTGAAGACGGCCGTGCTGTGGCCGTTCGAACTGTCCCCACTAAGCCACTTCACCCATCTGTAAGTACAATATATCTCCATGCTTAACTTTATTGATACGAGTCCCCTCGAGCAGCAACAATCTCGTACATTTAGAGCTCGCAAGCAAATTATCGTCTCTGGCGGCACCTTATCTTCTCCATTGATTCTTCAACGAAGTGGTATTGGTGACCCTAAGAAGTTGAGAAGAGCTGGTGTCAAACCTATTGTTGATCTTCCAGGTGTTGGTCTCAATTTTCAGGATCATTATTTGACATTCTCGGGTGAGTTTCCCCTCATCCACCACACAATGAGACCAGACTAACATCAAAAAGTATACCGTGCCAAGCCAGGCAAGAATTGACCCGGGCTCAAACCCCGATAGACGTTGGCTAATGTTTCACCAGACACCGAGAGCTTCGACGACTTCGTCCGAGGTGATCCCGCGGTTCAAAAGGCTGTCTTTGATGAATGGAATATCAAGGGTACTGGGCCACTCGCAACCAATGGAATCGACGCTGGTGTTAAAGTTCGACCTACTGAGGAAGAACTCAAGGAAATGGATTCTTGGCCTACTCCACATTTCAGGAGCGGCTGGGACAGTTATTTCAAGAATAAGCCTGACAAGCCAGTCATGCATTACTCGGTTATTGCTGGGTTCGTTTATATCATAATTTGCCTTCAAGTTTAAATATTCGCTAACATTCATCTCAGGTGGTTTGGAGATCACATGTTAATGTGGGTGATACTTGCCTCAGAATATTGTGCATAAGAGCTTCAACTGATTATAGACAGGCCTGCTGGAAAATTCTTCACGATGTTTCATTTCTTGGAATATCCTTTCAGCCGTGGCGAAACACATATTGTATCCCCAGACCCGTACGAAGCACCAGATTTCGATGCTGGCTTTATGAACGATGAGCGTGACATGGCTCCGATGGTTTGGGGCTACATCAAATCTCGTTCGTGGCGTCCTCTTCCACTGATTGCAGAATAACTAACATATACAACAGGTGAGACTGCCCGTAGAATGGACGCCTATGCTGGTGAAGTCCAAAACATGGTATATTTCTCTCCATTATCTTTGCTAGAATTACCTGCTCTAACATTCGCTGATCATCACTAGCATCCATTTTACGCATACGATTCACCAGCCCGCGCTAAAGACATGGATCTTGAGACCACTAAAGCCTATGCCCTGCCCGGTAACCTTACAGCTGGAATCCAACATGGCTCCTGGTCTCAACCAATCGAGAAAGGGAAGCCTCCTAAAGTATCATTCGTTACAAGTAATCAACGAGATATCTACGATGATTTGCAGTATAGCAGGAAGGATATTGAACATATTGAGGAGTGGGTTAAGCGACACGTGGAAACTACATGGCATTCACTTGGTGTAAGTAGCTTTATCAACGTTAATTGGATGGGCCAATGTAGGAAGAAGTATCATGCTAATGACTACCATAGACATGTTCAATGGCTCCAAGGGAGGGGAACAGTATTGTGAAACATGGAGTTTTGGATGAACGCCTTAATGTTCATGGTGTCAAGGGCTTGAAGGTTGCAGATCTTTCGATTTGCCCAGATAATGTCGGGTGCAACACTTGTATGATCCCCCTCCCAATTCTGTGCAACAGGCTGACACGATAATAGACTCAACCGCCCTCCTGATCGGCGAGAAATGTGCCGTGCTAACAGCTGAGGATTTGGGATACAGTGGCAAAGCACTTGAGATGAAGGTTGGTCCACCTTCCAATAATACTATGTGAGGAAATTCAAGGCTGATTGATCTCTAGGTCCCCAATTATCACGCTCCTGGTGAATTTGACGGACTCGCCAGACTTTAACTACGGAGAATGGTGGGTGGTATTTAAGATGTTGAATTAATATTCACACTCTCTTCTGGGTTATTGGTTATATTATTCATTTATATCTTGATATCTACCTTATCTATCACTCATTTCAATATCAAATTTTGTCATGTGAAAACACCTACCTCCCACACCTTTCATCACGTGCTGGGCCTCAACCCCATGCTGCCCAATGTCCCCACTACACGCGCCGTTCATCATATCGCATCCCAGGCTTTTATTTATATCTATATATGTATATACACTCGGCAGGGAAATAAAAGGCCGGGGAGCCTTCCGAACGGTTGGTGGCCTCTCATGCATGATGCACTTTGCGCCAGCGAACACCCATTATACACGCAGCACGTCACTACTACCACCACCACCACGGCCTCTGAAGCCTACATACTTGCCACGTTCAAAGATGTTTTATGGCGTGAAGATGGAGACCTATCGTTTGCCCGGGGCGGGTGTTGTGTGGTTGCAAGAGATGCACTAGAATGGATGGCGTGAACTGCGCGAGCTTTGGTAGTTTGTTATATAGGATAGAAAGCCGCGGTTTAAGGAGAGAGGAGGAAGGAAAGAGGGAGGAAGGGAAGGGTATGAGAGACAATATGTTTTTTCATCTTTTGATCTGATTTGAATTTTATTTTTCAAGGTTATATATATATATATATATATATGTGTGTGTGTGTGTGTATGTTGTTTCTTAAGGCAAGCTAGATCCTAGATGCTAGATGCTATTATGCCCATCTTCGAACTCTCGCCCTTGAACTCACATGCCTCCGCCGTCCCCGTCCATACGCCCTCGCCGTTCCTCCTCGAGCGCAATCCCCGCCCCCTCCTCATCACCCTCACCATCTCTCAACCCCTCACCACATACGCCACCGTGATCCTCCTCGGGGACACCTTCCCCACGCCCTCTCCAACACCGACACCGACATCCCCACCGCTCTCCCTTCCCCCCACCACCACATCCACACCCGCCCCCGCAGCTCGAGTCCAAACCCCCGGCGTCCCCACGGGCACCGTGCTCGGCATCGTCATCGGCTGCGCGCTGGGCTTTCTGGCGCTGATCGCGTTGTTCTATGTCTATTTGGTGAGGGCCCGCAGGCGCGAGAGGAGGCGCTGGCGCAGGTGGAGGGAGAGGCAGGCTGCGAAAGAGGGGGCAGCAGGGGAGGAGGCGGCGCCGGCGGCAGAAGAGGCCCCGGCTGAGGGTGCACCGGCTGCGGAGGGGGAGGGGGGTTGATGGGGGAGGCTTAAGGGATGTGGGGATGTGAGGATGTGAAGATGAAAGGGGTGGTACATGAACCAGATAGGAGATTGAAAGAGTGGGGGATATTTTTGATTGAGGAGGAAAGGAGATTTGGGGTTTGGAAGGGGGAACTATTACATATATGTTTTGGAAGGAAGTGGAGAGGATCTGGAGATAAGGAGGCTTGACTCTTGAGAAATGGAATGATTAGGGTTCTATCGTTTTGGAGAGGAGATGAGGGATTAAATTGGTATATACATGTATGAATGAGGTAAATGTACAAATCCGAGGGAAATATTATTAATGCCTTCCTACCCTCTACTTCAATGGTAGATTAATGCAAACTTCAACTCGATACTTCTTTATCAGTGGTCTGAGGTCAACTTTCAGCTGGTGTATCAGTTTTCCCTTCTGTAACTTCAGGCTTCGGCGCATCACTTGCTGCTGTCTTCTCTTCTTTCACCTTCTGACCACTTGGTCCGCCCTGCTTGAGTCCCTTCACGTTTTTCCATTCCATTGTTGCGCCCGCAACTATTGTTGCAGCTGCACAGCCAACCGCGACTTTGAACGTATCGCTCAACGCAGCATTGTACGCCTTTAAAACAAAGTCCAACATTTCCCCCGGCACGAGATTCCTCAAATCCGTAGCTCCCGTATTCAAGATCAGCTCTGGATTTAGGTCTGCGACGGCGGTTAGATGTCGTAGTAGGCTGTGGTTGAATACTGCTTGGCCGATGGAGATGAAGATTGAGGATCCGATTCCTTGCATGAAGAACATAAGGGAGACGCCCGTCATGACGTCTTTCTTATCGAGACTGGCTTGGGCTGCCATGGAGGCCTGTTGCATACCGAGTCCAAGGCCGAATCCAAACACGATTTGATAGCCTATCCATTTTCCCGTGCTGGTATCGATTTTCAATGTCGTGAGCAGTCCAACTCCGATTGACATTATGACCGAACAGGCTAGGAGCTGAGGAACATAATACCCTGTTTTTCCGGTGATGACTCCAGAAGTAATGCTAGCGAGCACAAGAGCGAGGACGAGAGGGAGTGTATCAATCCCGGATTTTACGGCCGATACGCCGAGAATTGCTTGGAACCATTGAGGGAGGAAATAGACGATTATCATCATGGAGCCGGGTGAGAGGAGAGAGAAGTAAACCCCTGATGCGACGGATCGTTGAGAGATGATGCGAATAGGGACAGTGGCGTTATCACCTAGATGGAATTGGAGGTAGGTGAAGATTGACAGGAGAATGAAGGCAAGGATGAATAGGATGATTATTCGCACATTGGACCAGGAGTACGTTGTTCCGCCCCATTGGAGGGCGAGTAGAAAACAGACAATCCCTGGGAGGAAGACAATGCTGCCGTACGGATCAAGTTTCATTATTTTTTGTCGGACGGTGTCTTTGTTTTGGCTCGGTGGGGTATGGAGGATAAAAAGTAGGATGAGAACTACCAAGGCGCCGATGGGGAGATTAATGTAGAAGCCTGTTGATTGTTAGCTACTAACCGATGACAAGGGGGGAGTGTCCATACACCAACGCCATGAAACTCTGGTTGTGAATGCACCTAGTATCCATTAATTATCTGTGTCAGATGCATATATTTAGAGAGAGTCTACCTCCAAGAAGGGGGCCAATGACCGATGCAATGCCGAAGACTGCTCCGAAGATCCCTTGATATATTGGTCGTTTATGGAGAGGAATTGTCACTACCATAATAATAATACATCCGCTGAAGATCCCCGCAGATCCAAGACCAGCTACATAAATCAGCATGATGTTTCGACTATAGAAGAACGCTCCTTACCAATTGCTCTACCAATGATAAATGCGTCTGAATTCGGTGCCGCACCACAAACAGTGGACTGCAAAACATAAGTAATTTCCCGTTGAATGCATCAAGGAGGAACAAACCCCTAACTCAAAAATGCCAATCGCAACAAGCAGAACCCATTTCGGAGAATAAAAAGTGTAGATGCGTCCGTAGATAAGTTGGAATGCAGACGTTGTTAGGAGGTAGGCGCTGGCATACCATCCCACCTGTGAAATCGAATGGAAGTCATCCGTGATTTTTGGTATTGCCGTTCCCAGAATTGTTCGATCCTGATTGCATGAGTAGGGATCGTGGGAAAGGGTCAGAGGACTCACTAAAGCAACCAGAAACATAGACAGGTACATTGCTACCATAATAAGTGCCACTTTGCGTATGGAGGGGAATTCCTCTTGAGCCTCTTCGGGCTTGTTCTTTGCGTCTGCATCACCTCTCTCCACGTCCGAGGCCGTGGCATCGGCATTGGCATCTCGAGGCTCTTCGCTGCTTAAGGCCATGGCTCGACACAGTGTTCCCGTTACTTAAACTCGGAGGCTTTTGCACAGTAGCCTTCAACATGCCTCAGCATCCGACGTGCATGCTTATGTAGGCTTTGACGAAGTCTGGACGGTGGTTTAGATGGGCTTTTTAACGACAGGGACGTCGAGAAAGAGTGAAAGGAAATGTACTTAATCACCTTAGGCACCAGGTGCGACTTTATATACGATCGTTGGTCGGGGTGAACTAACATCCATACGGTCCCGAGCGGTCGACGATGATTGGTTATTGGCGGCCGGCCTGCAGGCGAGCATTATCTCGGGACCGAAAGTGGGATTTCACGCCCGATGGCTGGATATTGTTTCACCCGCACCTCCTGTCGTGGACAACCTCCTGTCCCCTCGACACACGCCTCGGAAGAGTCACCGTGCCCATCCTCGAGATCCTGATCAAGGCGGGTGAGGTAAGTGCTGAAAGGGTGGAAGGGGCACCGGGGTCTCCTCATCCTCATCCCCTCCCTTCGCAATCATGTTTCCTACCTCGTCTCAAGCTCCAGGCTTGACAGCACAGCCAAACAAGATCACCAGAGGGCATTCATGTGTATTATGTCAACAAAGGAAAGTTAAATGCGATCGTCTCAACCCATGTTCCAACTGCATCAAATCACGAGCGGAATGTGTTGCCAGCACCCCTACAGCTCCTCGTCGGCGCCGGAAAAAGCTCACTGAGACGGATCTCGTTGCAAGGCTACGAAGATATGAGGAATTGTTGAAGAGCAATGGTGTGAAGGTCGACGAGGAGGAGATCCAGGAGGCCGATGAAGCTATTGAAGATCAAGATGCCAATGGTGCCATGCAATTGATTAGTCTCCATCTCCCCAGGGCCCCGACGGATCAAGGAAAACTATATATCGATAAGGGCAATACGCGTTTTGTTGACAAGTATGTCGTCGTCCTCTGATTTGATGACACGTGACTCATGGTTGTAGTGGACTCTGGGAGAATTTGAATGACGAAATCAACAATCCTAAAGATGTCTTCTCCGAAGATGATGAGGAGACGAGTCTTTTCCCCGATCCAGGCTCAATCTTAGTTGGTCATCAACTATCCAAAAATCTGAGCGCACAACATCCACCCCCTGTTCAGATTTTCCAGCTATGGCAGATATTCCTGACGAATGTTAATCCTTTGGTCAAATGTTTCCATGCGCCAACTGTCCAGCAGATGATCCTCGATGCCACCGGAGATCTAGCAAATGTCTCAAGAAGTAATGAGGCGTTGATGTTTGGGATTTATCTGCTCGCTGTTACCTCCATCAAGAATGAAGAATGTGAGACCAAATTTCGAGAATCAAAAACTTCGTTGCTATCGAAATACGCACGTGCATCTCAGCAAGCTTTGATCAATGCGAAATTTATGAAATCTTTAAATTTGGCCTCCTTGCAGGCTTTCTCACTTTATTTGGTGAGCCTTGACTCTTAACTCGAATATGGTTATAGTTGGATACTTACTCTGGCACATCCGACCACTGACGAAATACAGCTAGCTCTTCGTAGGATTTATGATCAGCATTCATTCTGGATCCTCACTGGAGCTGCTATTAGAATTGGACAGAGACTTGGAATCCATAGAGATGGATCTTCACACAACATGTCACCATTCGATGCTGAAATGAGACGACGTGTATGGTGGCACATTGTTTTCTTGGACGGGCACGCCTCAAAGCTAGCCGGCGCTGGGCATCCGACTTGGCTTACGACGTTCGATACTAAACTTCCGTTGAATATCAGTGATTCGGATCTCAGCCCGTCAATGACAGAAATACCCGTGGAGAGACAGGTGAGTGTTCTCAGAGCATGTTCTCTTCTTGTAGAGTGTCTCGGGAGTTGTGAGGCATTGACTATTCCAACCCCTAAATCGACTTTCTACTCCTGGAATTCTCTGAGAGAGTAATACTGACTCTGAGATTCTACGTTCGCAGGGGGCTACGGAAATGATGTTCTGTTCGCTGAGATACGAAGTGGCCGAGGCTCTGCGAACGTCAAGCGCGTTCTCTAAAAAGTGCGACGGGCAATGGGTTGTAGCAACCGGATCCGAATTAATAAGAGAAAAGGACAAGGCCATTGATGCGATCGAGAGTCGTTTTGAGAACAAGTATCTTAAATTCTGCGACCCTTCAATACCTTTACACCTTCTCTGCATATACGTGGCAAAATCTGTTATATGTACGATGAGATTGATAGCACATCATCCACGGCAGTATTCAGATAAGGGCGCAAGCATGCCTCAAGAGGAGAAAGATATGATATTCTATGAAAGTTTGAAATTGTTGGAGTACGATAGCTTGGGACATTCACATAAGGCTGTACAAGGCTTTCTCTGGCACATTCATTCCCATTTCCAACTGGATGCATTTATTTACATCCTCAGCGAATTGCGTCATCGCACGTCTGGGGATCTAGCAGAACGAGCGTGGGAACAAGTCAAGCAGGCATATGACTTTCGCCCAGAAATGATCAATAACAGCAAGGTAAGATCATCTGGGAGAACCCCTTTCCTATTTGCCATCATCTCGGGAGGAATGCTGCTCTCGAATTATAGTTCGGACGCAAGCAATTACTGACCTCTCCTGTGTTCCTAGAATGGCCTTTATTTTGCAGTGGGCAACTTGGTACTAAAAGCCTGGGTAAAAAGGGAAGAAAGTCAATATCGTGGTACTTATCAAACACCACCAGAATTTATCTCCATTCTTCACGCTCAGCGTAAAATTGATATGCCCCCCAAACCAACTAGTCAAAAGGATGCCGATAATCTAGTCAACGATTTCGCTTTCAATGCGCCTCTAGCTTACGGTAACCAGGGTCCTAGAGAGCAGTTGGGTAATGTTGACTTTGGATTTGAAGCTACAATGATGGATGTGAGTCCAATGGATTGGGAATATTGGCAGACTTTGATGGGCGGCGATTTACCAAGCTACGATGCCTACGATGCTAGTGGAGAATGGCTATAATACTCTGGGATGTAGTCTTGAAGTTGGATTTTGGTTATACGCTTACATGTGAGACCTAAACCCACGGCCCACCCTAATGCAGGATGATTTCATGCCAAGCGACATGCACGAATTCTACCTCGAAGTGCATATGAGCGGTTCACTCGTTCATTGATATTTAGGCCTGAGCCTTACCGAGCACGACACCGATTACACGCCCGCATTTTTTAATCTATCCTAGCCTAGCCTAGGCAACTTGTGCACCCTTCATCAAGAAACTGTTACTGCCTCATACAACATGAGGAGACACACGGATTATCGAAAGATGGGAAGTTTCTCTCTATCAATACAAAGAAGTTTGGGATTCGAAAGATTTCTACTAACTGCGATGCCACCATGCCACCATTATCACCTCTACCAGTTCAGTCTCTAGTGCAGGCTCCTGTCAACGCTGCTACAATCGCAACTTCAATATCCAGACACACAGCACCACTTATATCTCGCTCCAATCCAGATTCAGATAACACTCCAGTTGTTGTCGGCGCAATTTTAGGTTCCATCCTCGGAGCTGCACTTCTCATCACCCTCTGGTACAAATGCTGCCACGACAACCGATCCAAGGTCTGGATCCCGTATTTCGTCACAAATCGCGATGACGATTCAGAGCCAGCCTCGGGCGTAAAGCATAGAGGCGGTACAGGAGATGGGTTCGGCTGTTTCAATATAAGAGGTCATAAAGTACGGAGACCGAAAAGGGCGAGGACGAAGAAGGATAGATGGGATAGGAACGGGATCAGCATGAGCGAAATTGAAAGAAGAGCGGAAAGGAATCCTAGGAGACATAGGGCGAGTAGTTGTAGGACTAGGCAAGTGAGTGTTGCGAATCAACATGGGCTGTTTGGATGGGTTTTGCAGACCAGGGAGAGTCCACAGCATCGTGAGGAACAGGAGTTGGAGGATGATTGATAGTGTTAGTAAAGCACTTATATTGTCGCAAATCAATGCTAACTATCTATATAGTTTATTATATCATCCTGATGCGGTATTCTTTTGTTATCTTATATGTGATGGTCTCTTCTCGTGCAATACATTCTGTCAACACGTTAGATGTTCTATAGTTATACTTTGCTTTTTTTCTCAACACAGATACCAAAATTAGCGTCCTGGTCTTGGGACACAATTTGATTTATTTTTCTTCTGGTTCAAGTAGCAAAATATCTCTATTATAATCTCGTATATTAATTTTATCGTATCACTTAGATTTATCAGATGGTTTAACTATCATTCTAAATCAAATTTATAATCCAAAAGAACTCCGGGATTTTCATGTAGCTTGGGCTTCTCATGCTGCCAAGACATATATATAGAGATTAGCAGCGACATTTGCTATTCCGTGAACACCAATAATAGCCACAACGCCTGCGATATAATCTTAAGTTCAAACTATAATCGATCTCGGAACGGATTCACCTACCAATTACAGGAGAATTGAGCTATAGACATCAGATAGGAGGACGACGTAGCGGGGGAGAGAGGGAGGGAAGGAGAGGTGGAGGTTCCTCACGTAGTTTCTACACCCAGCAATGGATCAAAAATCAACTGCGAGATTAAAGAAATAGTGCAAACCAGTCACTTTATTTCATTCCTAGTCTAATCCCTTCGGCTTGCCATTCGCCGAGCCTTTCATCCTCTGAAACAGGATATTGTCGGCCGATGACCCAATCAGCCAGGTTTCTAGCTTCGTAAAAGCATCGAGGTTCATTCTTCTCCAACGCAGTCTGGACTTGAGGGTCGTGCCATCGATGAGTCCTCTGAGTCCCCCGCAGCAACGCCCCAACCATCCAGCAGCTGCCAAAATCGCTGATAACTGGCGTACCGTCCTCTTCCAACATGATATTAGATGGTGTAACATCATTGTAGATGTTCTGGATGGCCCAAATTCAGCACACGAGGCATGTTTGATATTTTACAGATGATTGTGTCTGCTGACGAATTGATCCAGGGCCACTGGGTCCACATTCACTTCGATATCTTGGGGCACATGCCGGCACACATCGGAGACTGAAGGCACTTCAGGCGCAATACAAGCTCCATCTTCACCATTTCGGTCAAATTCAAGGGATATATCGACCACAGTCCCCCAACAATGCCAGCATTGCTATTATATGTTGATTTAAGAGGGAGGCCACGGAAGAAAGGGTTAAAGGGCTATCGCTAAGTATAAGAATATAAGTACTCCAGCTCGCTTTTAGTTACTCGAGGAGTTACGGGTTGTGGCTATATATGTCATGAGGGCTGCTAAACCACGTCTCCGTATTTGAGATCTGCATGTGTCAAGCGACGGAATTGAGGGAAAGTGTCTTTGCTCTTTTAAGGCCCATAAGCATATGCCGTCTCCATTTCTCTTCAGGTGATCCCAGAAGTGGATGTTCCCCTCCAGCCATACTTTGCGCAACGGCATCTCTTTCTATCTCCAGTCTTGATGTTCTTAGCACTAATACTGAAATTTTGATCTGGGAAAAAAAGTACCATTTTCCTGTAAAGTCCGCGCATATGACGTTCCAAAGGTATTATTCCGTTATTCTACTTTAAATGTACTTAATAAAGTTCGGATTAAACCTATAAGCTAGTCCACCGGGTCGTGTTCTTTCTAGCCGATAATCGACTAGCTGAGCCATCGGACATACTACTACATTGTTTGTCAAAGCAGTTCCTAAGAAAGCTACCATTGGTTGCTCAGCTGGAGCCGTGGTGGGGGGACAGCCATCGGATTGGCCATTGTTTGGATTACCTAAAGTCACAGATCTTGTGTTGATTGATCATTGAATGTTGTTCTGTAGAGAGCTCGACACATAGGATAATACGTTGGTAAGGCCTGTACGGCTGTAACTAAGTGTTATACAATAAACAAAAGTATCAGGGATAGAAGTAAAGTCCAGAGCGAGGCACCCCTTTATAATAGCCTCGCTTAGGAGCCCGAACCCCGGATGCCTGAGGCTACAAGGCCATAACATGTCCTAATGCTTCGTCCGTCTTGTAAGGCTCTTCCAAAGTCAACTTCATCGACCTCTTCCGCCTTCCCCTGTTACTGCTACTGCTCTCCTTGTATCAGTATCTCTGCCTCCTCCACCTCTTCCTATTTTTCTTCAACCTTTATCCTCCAAGTAATTCGTTCTTACCTCGGCCTCTCTCTGTACTCGATTCCCATCGTCCAAATCTGGCTTTCGGAGTCTCGAGTCGAGAGGCACACCGCCGCTCTTCTAGCCTTCACCGACTGGTTCCACTCTAACAACAAGTGTTGACGTCGTCACAAAATGGATCAATAATGCGAAAATGTGGTAAACTTCATGAGATCCAGATTATTTCTCCTCGTTCTCCAAACGATTGCAGGTTCTCTTCAAATTTCGTAACTGTGTACTACCGTGGGGCAACAGAATACTCTTCTGCAAGATTGAACATATTTGGAAAGACGAGGCATTTTTTAGATATTGAAACTTTGTAGTTGTGCTGTCAACGGCTCGTATACCAGAAACGTTATTTGCATGGATTTGTCGTTGCCGAGGTCTCTCGCTATTTCAGGACCATTGTCCCTCCGAGTTATGCGATTTCAGATGCTGCAACAGACTTTTAGTCTAATTCGACCGTTGACAGAATGGAGCATCGGCAAGTTGGCACGGCGTACAACGTCCGACCAAGGATTCGTTTGTGCTTCACGAGAAGTCCCACACCATTTTTCAGGGTCGCAGAGTACTGCAGGTTTGGAATACGGTACAACATCGCCCCCAGCAAACTCGAAGGCTCCTCCCACGTGGCAATACGAAACATCGAAGACTTTGAACATCCGGGACAAGTGACCGTTACCAAGGTCGACGATCCGGAATTGTGGGCAATCCCCCCCTCAAAACCAGCATATTCTAAAGGTGACTTGCTGTAGGTTGATTTGTAGGGGATACTTTCTGGCAACACGGAGAGGGATATCCCCATGGCATCGACAAGTTGTCTGACCAGACCTGGAGGCCAATCGGATCCATTGGCAAATGCAAGGTAGTCGAAGGTCTCCTTCAGAATATGTCTGTTGTTTTGCTGCTGTAAGAGAGCATGTATTGGTTGTGCGTCGATGCCGTAATACTGTGTACCCACTGTACGAATGAAGTCGACCTCACTCCGTCCTGTAACCCCAAACGAAAATTTGACGATTTCCGAGAACGCTTCGAACGCTTTCTCTCCCTTTAAGTACATCTGGCCAACTTTGGATGCAAAACATATTGTACCAACTGCTTTGAGTTTAAGGGTAATTCCGCCATTGTTGACAATTGGCCGGTAACTTGCTGAACCAATCTGGTCGCCGAGTTGCCAGGTGTGTCCACAATTGGTTTTATATCCCTTAAGCCATTTCATTTGTGGCAACTCTTGCTCATCCTTTGCGCGGCATAGCAGTAGAGGGCTAAAATCTCCGGCTTCCAGACATGTCAAAGCAAGCTGTGTGCAGGCTTCGATATCCCCTCTTTCTACCCTACCACCAGGTACGCGAAGACCTGTCAACCCAAAAAGTGCAATGAATTTGTCGTGGGGGACAGTGCACTGAAGTCTTTCGAGGATATCATAAGCATGGCCTAATGATATGCGATGTCTCTTCCGGGAGTTCATTAAAGCGTTCGACTTGCGGGGGAAACGAATATAATCAGGAACCGGTAAGTAACCAAAATCTCCGGCAAGTTTTTCCGCAGCGATGAGGTCACCTTCTCTTTCGATGGCGTCACGGAAGATGGCGTCCATTTTGGAGTAGAACAGGTCATCAGTGGTAGCAAAGATCTCGTTCTCCGTCGTCACAAGATGAGCGATAGAACTTCGCATCATCTCAAGGCTAGTCCATACTCGACTGTACCACGCCGACTGCATAACTGACATTGCCCCCCTCAATCTCTCTTCGCAAGTAGCTCCGTTCTGCATCCGCAGGACAACAGATTTCGGTATATCTTGCAAGTGGACAAGGGTGCGAGATCCCCACTCGAATATCAGAGGGAGCAGAATCAGTAAGTTTTGCTGTACTTCATAGCTCCATTGAGGCACGCTGACATAGTCGTGCCAAATCTCGATATCTGGGCCCCAACGCTGCGCCGCAGCTCGAAGAACCTGTATCGGAGTGTCATAGACTCGATAAACAGCTTCTGGTGTTGATATACGACTGGTATGGGCTATTGAGACAACAGAATGCCATGCATGGGACACGGCTATGAAGGTGCCTTCACTTCTAATACAACCCAGATGCCTGTTATGGAAGACGATAGTATCCTCGCCGATTGTTATGCTGGGAGGCTCCCTAGAAGTATGGCTACCTGGTTTTGAACGTGAGAGTGATATAGTTCGTATGGGAGCATCGACAATAAAGAACCCCTCGCACTCTTCGCATTTGGTGTCAATATATGATTCTGCCCAGATCGTCTTAAGCGGGGGTAGACCTATGTCCTTCAGCTTGATGACTAGGTTCTGCCGAACAAAAGCAAACTCACTTGCTGCTGCTGCTCTGAACATTTCATACTTGCTCGCCTCTTCTTTTCGTATAAGTTCTAGCACCTTCTCCCAATCGTTCTGCTTCCTTAAAGCCGCGTGGTCTGCGGCAGTCCTCCCTCCATGGTCCATGGCTGACACATCGCTCCCTGCTTGTATCAGAATAGTAACAATCTCTGGATAGCCGTATTCTGCTGCATAGTGTAGTGGTAGCTTTCCAAGGAAGTCTTTTACTTTAGGGTCCTCTCCATTTGCGATTGCCTCCAGCACAGCCTCCTTCTGCCCCGACTCTGCCGCTCGGTGTAGGTCGCTTTTGCCATGCATATTGCGTGCCCGGAATCTAAAGGCGGCAAGGCCTCGAAATGGGCTTATTCAAAAGCCTACTTCGATCCAATAAGATTACAAGGCATTAGAATCGTCAATTGAGCTGCTTCGAGTCTGCTCTTAGGATCAGGGGAGGCGGAATGCGCTCGCAAGGCTGCACAACAATACGGCACACCCTCTTGCCCACGTGAACTGCAGCCGTGACATTTGATTGGCCATAGTATAGAATCACAACGGGAGATTTTGACAGTACGTGGCTTCCCACAGTAAAGCCTGAAGCTGGCGCACCGTAAAGCTTCAAGCCTGCAACTGGCAGTTCATGTATAAGCCTAGAGTATGAGCGGAGTGAAGTGTGAAACAGGAAAGCTCCAGCGAGCTTATTTGGGGGGGAGATGCACTCGACTCGATCAAATAGAGGTTCAGTCACAGTACGCAAGTGCAGGCGATCATAAGGGACAGGGAGAAAGTATTTGCGAAAAGTCCCTGTTGCCAGTCTGCAACTTCACCAATATATTCAGGTTAACAGAGTAATCAATGTACATGAAATGCCATTCTCCCGCATTCCTACCCCGGGACTGCATGATCGGGGCGCTCCTCGTGTGTTGAGTATGGAAGAAAGAAAACCCAAACTAAGCCGCAAGGGTGCCCTGTGAAGCAGCTGCCACTGCTTTCTTGTCTGGATCAAGAGCCTCCAAGTCAAGGATGTCCTCGCCAACGCTGTAGTCGGGACTGAGTTCAGCATTGATGATTTTTTTCCACGGTTGGACTCGCAAGTCTTGCTTGTTCGCCGCTGCAACCCAAGCTGGGAGAGTGCTGTCGGTGCTGGATGCGTTGGAGGATTCCATACTCTATTTATATTTAGTATTCGAGGGCAATCCGAAGGAAAAGGGCTACTAACTTACGGAGGATGAGGTGATTTATTTGAAGGGTTAGGAATATGATGGAACACCTGCCGATTTGAAAGGCTTGGGTATCTAGTAGATGGAGACTAGATAGTTTGGCTTTGCTGGAAGGGCCTGAGTGAGGCCTACGATGCCGGCTTTCGAAACTTAAACCGCAGGACTTTTGCCAGATTTGAGCCTCTAAGACTTTATCCAAGCAGATTACGGGCAACACTTGCATGGAAGGGAGCAATAAGATAACGCGTGGGTTCATGATTGGTAAAACCCCGCTGTTAAGACACCCTTTGATAACACAGCAGCTGTGCCGTTCACCCATCCTTCCGTCCAACAATGGGTTACACAGCATGGCAAAAAGCAAAACACGATAGGCAACGTGTGGGTGCATGGCTTGTAACACTATCTATGAAAAGTGTGCCACCTTTACCATCCCTTTTTACATAATGGCATGATATACTATAGTGCACACCGGGGCTTGAAGGGAGGTCACACGCACAGTCTTCAATATATCTCTCCTATTCGACGAGGAGTCCCCATTGCTCAGCTGTTGTATTTGGCATCCGTGTGTGTAACCCAGTGTTCCGTGAGTTGCGAGTGGGGGTAATAGGCAGTACATGCTGATAGCAGGACATTGATTGTCAGATTGAGCCTCTGCCCCAAATGCTCACTGGAAGTCTTCAGCCGTAGCAGCGTCCAGCGCGGCAGAGGTAGAATTCTATGGAATACGAGCATCCATATCTCCAAATTTTGATCATCGAAGCACAGAGTCTCTCAATATGACACTAGTAGTAAGCCTCCAGCATTTGAAAGACCTCGAATTGTACAAGGCGGAGAAACCTTACCGGATATTTTCCAACATCCCCAAAGACGCTCCTGACCGGCGACTTGGCAATCTAGAATTTGACGATAGAGAAATAACTGTTCGTGATATTCGGAGCGAAAACTTCAGACCTACGTTGGATGAAAATGGCTTTACCATCAGGGAGCACGTCAGTGGCATGGATCTGGCTGAATACACGGATCGTGCTCTAGTAGAGCAGCGATATCTTCCGCAGATGGAAAATCTACTCAAGGAAGAAGATCCTTCAATTCATCGAGCATTTTTCTTTGACTGGAGAGTAAGTTATTAACTTGCCACTACATTCCCTGAGAGATTTCTAATTAGCAAATAGTTGAGGAGTTCTGAAGATGTTGGCCCAGCCGACAGACTTGATTTGAACGATTACACGACCTTCCTGAGACCCGCCCAAGAGGTCCATGTCGGTAAATATATGCCTCAATTGACGTTAACTCCTTGAAATAAATTGCTTGCTTAGATCAAAGCCCACTTTCTGCTCTACAGCGGGTGCAGTCACAGCTGAGCGAGGATGCAGATCACTTACTCAAGGGGAGAGTTCGAATTCTGAAGTACAGCAACTTTTGACTTATGGGGATTTCGGGTCTCTAACTTAGTCTTAGCCTATGGAGACCTTTGGTTCATCCTGTCGAAGACTATCCCTTAGCAGTTTGCAACGGCGCTACTGTGCGTGAAGAGGATCTCATCGCCAGCGACCATGTCAGACGAAATTACACAGGCGAAACTTATTATGTACGTTTCAAGAGTAACCATGAATGGTTTTACCTTAGCGAGCAACAGCCAAATGAGGTTCTCATTTTGAAAATGTTTGACTCGAAAGAAGACGTCAACGCTAAAGGCAAGGGATCCATCTAGCCACACATGCGAAGCAAGGAATATACTAACAGTGCAAGTGTGTCCTCATGCCTCATTTCAGATGCCCAATCAAAGAGTAGGAGCTCAGCCTCGGAGATCTATTGAAGTTCGGGCATTGGTCTTCAGCGATTGATTTCATGGAATGGGTAATCACCGTGCTGACTCAGAATGGCACGTGTACGTACCTCTTTGTTGTTGCGTTCAAACGCCGGAGAGCATGCTATTTTACTACCTTTTGATATATATACATACCCGTCTGAACACGATTTGGTACCTGCCCAATTCAAACCCACTGGCTACCCAGGGGAGACCTACCCCATCATTACTCCTTAAAGAAATCATCTCCTTCCTTCCTAGCTTCGTCGTGAGCCCAATTCAGGCTGGCAATGTCCCCGTTGGAATTCTCAATGAACCTGAGGGTATAAAACCAAGCGCCAAAGCGAGTAAACCTGCCTCGCCTAGCAAGGTCATTACGGGACGGTAGCCAAGTGAACGTATCATCGTGGTAATGCTCCAAACTGTAATTCTCCTGAGGATTGTCCTGGAAGTTCATGACCAGCTTCCCGCCCTCGGCCGTGATGTGAATGAGCAGTGTACGAGCCGCGTTGTAGTACTTGCCGGCGTATATCTTCAATGTTTTGGGAGTCGTACCAGGTCGAAAGTTTTGACGGAGTTCCGTTGTTAGCCTGTCGTGCCATCCACGTTGAGACGCAGCGCTTTTACGCGCATACTCTACAAAATCGTTCCTTTCTCAAACGTCGAGAAGAGCCTCCATCAGTAATTGACTAATCCAATCGTCGCTATCGTTCAATGGAAGCGAATTGCTGAGCACCACAATGCCACTGTCGCTTTCTGGGAACAGAACCACAGTGGCAAAAGCTCCAGCAAGCGTTCCTTGGTGGTAGAGGGCAAGTTGTGGAGGTGATCCGCGGGCTACGACAGGCATGTCTGGCATCAAGGCTGGGTTGGTACCGATCGCTCCCATGGGTCCTGGTAATTGTACGCGGGCAAGCCCAAATCCATAACCAGTCTCAGAGTACTTGGCACCAGATAGGTTGATGTGCGATGCAAACTGCTTCTGCACATTCTGAAAAGGCGAGTCTGGAGTTGAAGACTTTCCCGTTCGAAGTTGATCGCTACCGGAGAGAAGAAGAACACGATAGATTTCCAGCATGTCTTTTATGGAGCTTCGAACTCCCCCTCCGGCTCCAAGAATAGTTTGAGCGCTGAGCTTTGGTCCCTCAATCAGGACGGGTGAAGCATCATCCAGCGTTGCATACGCAAGAGCAACGTTTTCGTGGTTTCCGAACTCCGAATCGAAGCCAGTGCGCTCCAAATGCAAAGGTTTTAATACTCGCTCCGTAATGACATCTTGCCAAGGACTTCCTGTAGCCCTTTTGATCATCTGCGCTGCAAGTTCATAGCCATAGTTGCTGTACTCCCACGCTGAACGAAATGGATGGGCGAGCTTGAGAGAGTTGATCACCGTCATTGCGTCTTTGGCTGGGAAGAGAACATTGTTCTGGCTCCCAAGCCACATATTCGAGCCTTGAAGGCCACTACGATGCGAGAGTATGTCGGTCAAAGTTCCATTCTCCCTCAAATCGTCGTCTCGAACCTTGAACTCGGGGAGAATATCGCGTATCTTCGTCTCGTAAGAGAATTGCCCATCCTCTACCAGCACCCCGATTGTGGCCGCCGTGATGGACTTGGACAAAGAGCAGATTGGATATATGGTGTCGTCGTTGGGGGCCAATTTCTGCGAGCGGTCGCGGAACCCAAAGTGGCCAGTGTGGATGACTTCGCCATGATATATAACACCAACCGAGGTCCCAACTGTTCCCGATACCGACATAATATCAGCGATGGCAGGATGGGATGCTTTGAGTCGTTCCAAAACCAGAACAGCATCTTTTCCTATGCTTGTCAGAGGAGGCTAGGCGACAGAGACGGTTCTGAGAATATACCATCATGATCTTGACTCTTCGGTGCAGACATTGTCCAGGAGTTACGAAGTATCCACGAAATCATGGCACACGTTACGCATGCGGAGACGAAATAAAGCGATGTTCGGGCTACTGGCATCTTCTCAGAACTTTAACTAACGCAGGGACACGCTGAGTGTACTGCTCTGCCTCCTTCCCAGACCTGGCGGGCCGCAATGCCACGTTCAATACAATCGTGAATACACGTCTTGCAAACCAGACGTTGCGAGATCAAAGAATTGCGGGGAATGTTGTCAATGGAGACATCCAAGCAAGGCAAGCAAGGGACGAAAGGGCGATGAGGCGATGAGGCGATGCATCAACCAGTATTTCCACAGCGATGCTCACCCAGCTCGAGACAAACAGCACCAGAGCCTCAGCTGCGTTGGAGGAGACGTACCGTACGGGGCACATTTTGGCTCGTGGCTCCACAGCACGCTGCATTGCTGCGCGGCTCGCATCCTGTTGTGTAACCACTTGTCTCTTTGTGTAACCACTTGTGTTTTCGCGGCTGAGGTCAGACGTCGATCTTAGATTACGGGGCCATAGATGACTGGTGTTGACCGCACAAGCATTCCGGGCGTTGCTTATGCGTGTCTTGATAGCCGTGATGGCTCCGTGGGGGTGCGCTGGGGGGGTGTGCTGGGGCATCACTGCAGGTCGCTGAGACCGCTAACACGGCTACACTCGGTGTCTCGTTTGGGCTTCTTGCTCAGCGCCAGTCAGTCTCATTGGGTTCTCGTTGAGCGCCTGATCTTATTTTATTCCTCTATCTACGCCCAGCCCAAGCCCGGCACGGCTCCCTACAAACGCCCGAAGATACTACACTACAGCCTACCCTGGCTAGACTAGGTATCCTGGAGAGCCCAGATACCCCGCAGCCCACAGCCCACAGCCCGCAGCCCACAGCCCACTCACTTCCCTCACTTCCCTCACTTCCCTCACTTCCCTCCTCTCTCACCTACATGTTGGCTTTTTCCAGCGTGCCATCCTCTTGTTTCTCGAAAACCTCACCGGCAGGCTCATCCCGTGCATACGCCCAGAAGATGCTCGACACCTCCCCATCTGCACTGGTGCGGAAACAGACCTTGCGAAAGGCATCGGACAGCTGGGGGAACATGGCGCGTTTGGCTTCCGCATCCCGATCGCAGCTCCAGGCAAACGTGTCGTGCTCATAATGGCGGAGATCGTAATACGTCTTCGGCAGCCCCTGGACATGCATTCGAAGCCCCTCGCCGTGGACTTTGACGTCGAGGAGGAAGAGCCCGTTTGCGTTGACATAGCGGCCCTCGTACGCTTCCAGGGGTTTGTGGGAGGTCCCCAGCTGCTGATCCGCTTGCAGTTTCTGTGCTGTCTTGAGTGGACCTTGAATGGAGGCGTTCTTTGCTTCGTTGATCAGTGTCAAGAAGTCGGTGGGTTGGTCGTAGTCGAGTATCTCTTCTAGGAGAAGCCCCCCAACGTAGTCTGGCACGTCAGCGAAAGAGAGTGTATTGCTCAAGGCCACAATCGCGATCTTTTTCTGCTGAAGAAGGTGGACGGAGGAGAGTGCTCCCGGCATACTGCCGTTGTGGTAGGCAAGTGGTGTAGCTGCGCAACCCCGAGCGATAATGGGGTTCTTTGCAACTCGACCGTCATTGATTCCAATCCATCCGATCTCCCCAGGTAGCTCGGTCAGGAACCAGCCCAGTCCGTACTCAGTTGCCCCCTTTTTCCCGTGAGGCTCGAACATCATTGCAGTCTGCTTGAACGGATTTCCAGGCGTGCTTGTTTCACCGGTTTTTTTCTGGTCTTCGACTGCCTCGAGGAGAGTTGTGTATAGAGTCAGCAGGTCACCAAGAGAACTCTTTAGTCCCGCCGCTCCTCCCATGAGCGTACCACTTGAGATCATGGGACGAGGGACCTCGAAAGGCATCCCGTCACTGAGAGTAATATGACAACCGGCGTAGTTGTCAGGTGTAGGCGTGCCGAAGGTCGTCCGTTTCAAGTTCAATGGCTCGAAGAAGTGCTTCTGCATGAATCCTTCCAGTGTCGTGCCGCTGTAGTGTTCAATGATCAACCCTGCCACAGCGTATGTCCAGTTATTGTATTTCAGGGTCGTTCGAAAATCGGCCAGCTTGCCGAGTGCCCCAAGAATGTCGATGGCTTTTTCGGGCGGGTGCAACAATTCCTGCTCCATCTGAGCCCAGTAGTTCATCCGCATTGCCAGTCCCATCCTATGGGACAGAAGGTCGGTAATGGTTGCGAGGGCCTCGACGTCCTCGTTGCGTTGATGAAACCCAGGGACCACATCTTTCAAGAGAGAATCCCATTTGAATTTGCCCTCCTCGACCAACACTGCCATACCGGCCGCTGTGATGGCTTTTGTGAGAGAACCTAGGTGGTAGACCGTGTCATCATTGGGTGCTTCCTGGGTTGTCACACTTTGATATCCAGAGTGCGATGTGTAGATATGTTTGCCGTTGCTGACGACTCCAACAGACAAACCAGAAGTCCCCGCCGCCGCCGCGAGCTCCTGGAGCTTCTGGGTAATTGCCGACGCTCGCTCCGTCGAGGGGAACGAGGACATCTTGCTTCCCGAACTAGTGTTGGGGTTACGTCAGCCCGGTCGAGGAAATCAGAGTGTATACCAACGTAGATTCTGTCATAAAGCGAGGACAAGACAGTGCTAAAGTGGAACGAAGAAGACGGACTCGAAATCTTGACCAGGCTGGCCTGTGCATTTGACAAGGACGAGTATGGGTTGAAGATGCAAGAGGTGCAGCCACAAAACAGGCGCAGCCTTGTGACCTGAGAGAGCACTTGATAATTTCTTCTTGGTGGGCAGAGCCCGGTCCTCGCCATGCCCCTTTCCAGCAAGACAGGGCAGGGATGAGGAAACGACCCACGATAATGCAGCTGCAGGCCATGCACCGTTACACACGTTACATACGAAGCAATATTCCGACTCGGCATGTTTGTCAGTGGCCAATTTGGAGCTCTTGAGCGAACCCGAGGAGAAGTGCCCGCAGCCTCCAGGTTATGACCAGGCCCCGGGAACGTCCCTTACCTGTTCGTCTCGGTATGGCATCGTAAGACGATATTCTGATTTTCCTATTTGCGTTCTGTATTACTATAGCTTTGATGACTTCTTTGACTGCTTTGTTCTTCCAGCGCTTGGCAGAATGTCGGAGACTCGCTGCCAGCAAGCATGCTCGAAATTGCAGGCTGCGCTCCGGGAGCGTAGTTCGCGCGAGGCTAGGGTGGTAAAAGATGCTGAAAGCTTCCAGTCTGTTATAGCCATGATCTTCAAGGCCTACTCGGATTCAAACGCTCCCGCCATTTTCGAAAAGAAATTGCTACCCCATCTTGGACATCTGGAGAGTCTTGAGAATGCGGTTTCTATGTCACCGGCGATCAAATCGGCGTCGAGTCTGGTCTGGTCAGGAACCTTGGCTGCGATTGAGGTGACTTCCATTTCTACTCTTAGATGGCTTTGGCTAAAGAAACCAGAGCACCTGCAGGTTCTCTGCCAAGATTGAGCAAATAGTGGACTCCATGGTGGCATTTTATGAAGCCGTTCCAGATCTCAGCAGGCATGTTACACATATTCCGAATAATTCGAGACTACAAGGTCTGATCCTGGACATGTTTTTCCAATTCGTTTCTTTTTGTAATTTAGTCCTGAAGTGGTCGAGTCAAAAGACCTTTGGTAAATGTCTTCTCTCGCCATGCTTTTGCCATGAGCTGATAGAAATACAGTTAGTGCGGTAAAGGGGCTATTGTCAAATCCGCAACACAATGCTCAGACGCATATCACGACAATGTTAACCAGTAGTAGAACCCTGCAGGTTATTCCTCTGGCTGGCTCGCGTCTATTGGGAAAAAAAGCCGACAACACAAACTTGGAAAGGTGTGATCCAGCGGCTGTGATATCCAGCAAATCGCATTATCTTGTCCCTACCAGAAGAGACCCTAGCTTCTGCGGCAGGAATACCATACTGGGTGAAATTCACAAGAGTCTACTTGCACCAAAACCATCCGCGACTGCCGAAGCGCAATCCGTTCTAATCTACGGATTGAGTGGTATTGGCAAAACCTCAACGGCATTGGAATATACATACCGATATCGAGATTCTTTCGATTTCGTTTTTTGGATGGTCGCAGAAACGAAGTCTGACCTTGTCAGATCTTATGCCCAAGTCATTGCAAGGCTTCGGGCATTGGGCCTCATACAGAACGACGGAAGCACCGGCATAGACGATGCGAGGGACTGGTTTGAAATTACCTGTGAGTATGCCTTGTGGTATATATCTTCCTTGCTGACCAAACTCTCAGCCCAGACTTGGCTGCTCGTTCTCGACAACGTCGAAGACTGGCCTAGCATACTGCATTACTGGCCAACAAGTGCTAAAGCACAGTCTGCCATCCTTGTCACCGCTCAGAAACAAGAATTTAGACATTTGACTAGCAACAGCTTCTTGCTCGAGGATCTTTCCATTGATGATGGCTCTCAACTCCTCCTGGCTCATGTCAATCAAGGCTCTCCATTTTATGATGACGAACTAAAGGCAGCCAAGAAGATCACAGAAATGTTTGGAGGTCTCCCGCTTGCCATCGCTCATATTGCCGGTTACGTGAGCGACTCACCGTGCTCGCTGAGCGACTTTCTGGAGATCACAGAGCTGCGTTACGCTTATATTTGGGATAGCGATGTTACCGTTTCGAAGGCTCAATCAAAGAAACGGCTCAACGTCGTTTGGGACGTGGCATTAGATGAACTACCTCTCGATGCAAGGAAACTCATCTACACAATGGCTTTCATGAATCCAGATCTAATGCCCGATGCAATCTTCCTGGCGCGATCTGATTTGGAAGACCCAGAATTGAAGAAAAGGAAGGCGGAGTAGGATGTTCCTTCTCACCGTGCTATATCCTGAATTACTAAATTGTTATGATAGATTCATTGAAATGATGAGATGTCTCGTAAAGCGAGCCTTGGTCCGTCCCATTGCAGAAAGTCAGGGACTGTACTCTATACACAGAGCCCTTCAGAAGTATATCCTCTATAAGTTAGATAAGGATCTCACAACCCGGCATGAATTTTTTCTTTCGGCTATCGCGGCCATACGAATGATAACACCATCTGCTTCCCCAACACAAACACCCAATCCCAAATTATGGGACCAGTTCGAGATGGCAGTGCCCCAAATCTTAGCACTACAAGCCGCATTTGTCCAGTCTGAGCCTCACATGAAGGGTTCCGAAGCTTTTGCACAATTGCTTTACGATGCCGCTTTCAATACCTGGGAGAGAGAGTCAAGTCACGACGGGCTGAGGCTTCTGACAACGGCACAAGCAGTACTGGACGAGCTCGAGTATGACCCTGACGGGAAGTTGCGTGCCGATATTCTGGTTATGCAAGGCGTCACTTGTGACAATATCGGCATTAGCAAACGGAAGGAAGCCTTACAAGTCCGCGAAATTGCTGTCCGTGTCCGCCAAATGGTTGTAAACAGGAGCCAGGGCTCGATAGATGTCACCGACGATATTCTTCTACACAATGCCTTGAATGACACTGCAGAGTCCCATCTACAGTACTATGACTATCAGCAAGCTGATCTTCTGATAGAAACATGTCGAAAAAGATACACCACATGGGGGACTGAAGAAGAATACCCCTTTGAATACGGAAAGTACTATCGAAACAAAGCCCTTGTTTACACTCTTCAAGGTCGATTCACGGATGCAATCACTGCGGCAAGACGATCTGTGAAACTTGCGGAGCAGGATACTGGTGTTGGCCCCCGCTATCTGTTGTATCTGCAGGACGTCGCCTCCCATTTGCTTCAGTCGAGAGATATTCATGGCGCCCTAACACAACATATGGAGGTGTTCAAGTTGAGGGAAAGAATCTGTGGCAAGTATCACGATGTGACCCTGCAGAGTGCTTATGCTGTTGCCAGCATGTATTATCATCTAGGCGAAATGGCAAAAGCAGAGTATGACCCACGAGAAACTGCCCGCAGCTTTAACATGGCTAACTTTATTTCACAGAGAATGGTTTCGTCGGACGCTAGAAAGGGCAGAGCGGACGCGATGGCCTGAAGAGCCGCTCTGTCGGGCCCAGTTCCATTTGGCACAAGTTATCCGACTTCAACCGCCTGGCGACGAGGGAGCCAAGCGCATGAAGGAGGCTGCTGACCTGGAAACCAAGGCAAAAGAAGTGCTGAACAGGCTGTTAAAATATGACCTGCCCGATTTCTTGAAACGCGTCGATGATGATCTGGTCCTCTTTGATCATCTTCAACCGTGTTTCCGTGGCCGTTGGACCGGAATGAGGCTTCTCCACTATGTTCGAAGACAATAATACCTGATTTCTGTATTCATTTTCAAGGTACGATTGGGAGGATCTATATGACATGATTATGTTAGGACATGTAAAAACGGCCTGCATGGATGTCAGCATTTGTGTCACAAAGCGTATTCTCAGGACTCCTTTGTACCACAGATTCGCCCAGGCTTTTAATACATGTCGCATCTAGGACGATGACTTCCCCGTAGAGCTTTCGCGGGAGACAGACGCCCGTTCTCCGTCGTCATGATTGAATAACTAGCTAGCGTGCTGTGTATGTACGTCCTCCTTCGGCGTTGTTTAGAGCGGGCTAGCATACTGACTCACCAGCTCTCTTGCCGCAACTCTCACCCTGGAACTGTTGAATCAGTAGCTACTTCGAAACGTCGGCGTCTCTCAATTCTCAGATTTTGATGGGATCATTCATACGTGGAACAACTAGTTCAACCTTGGATGTCCAGTTGCAAGTGCATCTTTCCTGATGTCGCACGGTAGGGATTCACGTTCGAGCCCCTGCCCTTCGGGGTATGCCCATGTCAAGCGTTCGCTAGCCGTGGATCATGTGCTCACCTCTGTTTCGTCCACCAGGGTTGACAGAATTCGTAACGGATTACCAAATTATTTGAAATGCTAAAATTTTAAAAAAAGCAATAAAAAATAGGGGGGAAAATAAAATTAAGTATTTTGCGTATATTTTTAAAGCTATAGGATTATATTAATTAAAATATATATATGTATATATAAAACGCAATTTTGGAACTTTCGCTTGATTTGGTAATCCGTCACGAATTCTGTCAACCCCTGGTGTTCCCCTCTTCCGAATCTGGCTATCTTTATTCTACGCCGTCTTCGGTATTCAACTTCTCAGATTGATAGGATAGCGTCTCTCGATCTACTGTCACTGCCCTGTCTACGTTGCCGACCGAGGACTTTGCCTGCCTCTGTACTGGCATTTACCGTGCTTCGACCTCCTACTCCTCCGACACCCCTCCTGCCAGCGACGCTCTTGTTTCGCAAGAAGATACATATCTGGAGCCATATTCGGGCTGAGGGGAAATAGCCACGAACAGAGGAGTAGATTCTCGCGTACAGCAGAGAGAGTGTGATCTCCTGAACAGGCCGTTCGAGAGATCATCAAACACGACAACCCCGCAGCGAGGGAAGAGCCCAAGACCAGGATCAACTCTGACCACAGCCTCTATTTATTAGCAAAATATTGGAAATATCACAAAGCCAGATTCAGCTCCCTTTCCTCCTGCTATAGTTAGAATCAGATAGGGAACCAAATCGGATCCCGGGTTTCTATAAGAGTATTTCCGTACAGGAGTTGTGACAAGAGCTAGACAGGGGACAGAGACCAGGGGCAGAGACCAGTGGCAGAGACATAGGGCAGAGACATAGGGCAAACGAGCAATATAAATACTATTTGATTTATTGATACGCTAATACTACTTACAATTAATTGGATATACTTAAATGCCAACGTTGTCACTGATTTGTATGCTCTATTCTCCGACCACAAAACTTCTAAGAATTATACTATAACACTATCGAGAACCTAAGTACCGGATAACGTTCTCAAGATGACTTTACCTGGATCTCGTCGAACTACTTATACTACGAAGAAGGCTAAGAAGAGAAGCCATCTAGAAAGCAAAGATCGCAAGGCAAAGCTTAAATTCGCGCCCTTCGAAAAGTAAAGGCTGGATCGCGCTTTTACAAAAAATTAGAAAAGAGTAACGGTACGGTTACGGTAAAAGATTTTCTTATAAAGAAGCTTGCGGCACAAGAGAACGCCTTGAAAGGATTATCTGGGGACAGACAAAATAGCAAAAAAACAGTAAATTATATAGAAAGAAAGGAGCGCCTCAAGAGGATGAAACGTAAGACCGTTGAGGCTATAACATTAATGAGGGACTTGTAGTCATAAATATAGTAACTAAAAGACGGGGCTAGCTGACGCCCAAATGAGAAGACTTCTCTGGCGATTTACCATATGAACAAGTATAGAAACAAGATATTGTCTGGTAAGGTCGGCTCGCAATACAAGACTTCTTTATTGTATGCCATTATGATCGCCTGCAAACCCTCGGCCGCAGATCAATTGAGCTGTACACCTCTCCTTCATGTGACTACCCAATGATTACTTGATAAGGGAGCTCACAGGGATACCAAGAGAGCACCATAGAAATCCAGGTTCGTACATTCGGACTTTATTCTTGAATATACGAATAGTCTACTACGAGATATCTAATGCCAATGGGACGGGAATGAAAATACACGTGACATGATGGCAGTTAACACGTGATGTTTTAATGCCAAGCCGCTACCATGAACAGCGCTAAGATAATTGATAGCAGAAATATTTTTGGGAAACATAACGCCTTTCTCCAAAGCCCCAACCTATTTCCTATCTGTCTCATAACAACACTAGCGCAATGGGTAAGAAAAGAGTTGGTGCTCTAGAGAAAAGTGGATGCAGATCTGTCGGTTCCTCATTTCAATATTTCTCAAATCCAATGCTAACATCCATAGTCCTAATCTGCAGTACAAGATACGTCGTGATCCAAAGTATCCTCTCCACCCCCTCCCATTAAGCATGCCACTTACAAAGATATAGATCATACAGCGAAGATTTCCTAAATCAATATGGCCAATACCAATCCCAACGTGACATCTTCCTGGCCTCTCCGGGCACCGCGACTTCTACTGGCATAATATCCTTCCGCGACCTCATCGATTTCATTGCACACGTCGCAGATTGCTTCCCTGAAGACACGGCCCAATTCCCCGAAGATTTGAAGACCATTCTCACATTGCATCATGCGGAATTAGAGAGCGAGTTGCGAGAGAAGATTGTAGGGAGTTTGGTTCTCTTACGACGGAAGGATATTATTGATTCAGCACACCTTCTCAATACATTGTTCCCGATTTTGGTAGCTACACCCAGCAAGACACTACGAACGTTATTATTCCAGAAGATCTTGTCTGATTTACGTACTTCGAATTCGAAAAGTACGAATCATAGATTGAATAGAACAGTTCAGATGGCCCTTTTCAATTTACTGACGTCTGATCGAGCATCTTCAAAGGGCATTTGGGCTGTGAAAATTACGAGGGAGCTTTGGAAGAGGCATATATGGACTGATTCGAAAGCTGTGGAGATCATGAAGGAGGCTGCTTTGGTGGATAATGAAAAAGTGATTGGAGGCGGTGTGAGATTTTTCTTAGGTGGTGATAAAGAGAGGGAAGAACTTGACGATGAGAGTAGTGATGATGAGGGTGGAATCGATATCGGGAAACTGAAACATCAAGTCGGTATCAATAAGAAGACGAAGAAGAAGGCAAAGACGGTAGAAAGAGCTGTGGAGAAGGTCAAAAAGGCCGAGAAAAAGAAGAAACAGCCACATCCTCTGAATTTCTCGGCCTTACATTTGCTACACGACCCCCAAGGATTCGCCGAGATGCTCTTTTCTAAACACTTACAAAATTCGAAATCCAAGCTGAATCTAGAACAGAAGCTCCTAGTTCTCCAGCTCGTATCGAGGTTAGTTGGCTTACACAAACTGACGGTCATCTCATTATATTCCTACTTCATCAAATATCTCACTCCACGCCAACAATCCGTCACTTCCTTCCTCGCCTCCCTCGCACAAGCAACACACAATCTCGTACCTCCAGACGCATTAGAGCCACTTGTACAGAAAATTGCGAACGAATTCGTTTCCGAAGCTTCAGCATCAGAAGTTGCTTCTGCAGGTCTAAATGCTATCCGAGAAATATGTGTTCGTCAGCCATTAGCAATGAATGATACTCTCTTACAAGATCTAGTCATGTATAGAAAAAGTAAGGATAAGGGAACTATGATGGCTGCGAAAGGGCTTTTGTCACTATACCGAGAAGTTGGCGCTGATCTTCTGAAGAAGAGAGATCGAGGCAAAACTGCGACTATTGGAATTAAAAGCGGCCAAATCAAAGAGCGAAGATTTGGTGAAGAGGAAGTTGGTGGTATTGAAGGACTAGAATTATTAGAGCAATGGAAAGACGAAGAGAGGAAACGAAAACGAGTTGAGCGCGGTCTACCCGAGGAGCTAGGTACAGATGAAGAGGAAGAGGACGAAGAAGAACAAGATTGGAATGCATGGGATGTAGAATCTGACGCTACCAGTGATTCTGGCGGCTGGATCAATGTGGAAAGCAATGCAGAGATTGAAATCAGTGATAGCGAGGACGACAAACCCACTGCAAAGAAAGTAAAGCTCGACACTGCTGCCAAAATTGAAGAGAAAGAGAATGATCCTGAAGCCCAAGGAAGGAAGATATCAAAATTGGCCACGACCAAAGTTCTCACCCCTGCGGATCTCGCCAAGCTCCAAGAACTCCGTCTTCAATCCAGCGTTTCCGCGGCCATGGGACATAAAAACTCCTCTCAACGCTCAAAAGAACTCGCAGCGCGGCATATCGACGATCCGTTAACTGCGGAGCAGATCGAAGGCCTCTCCAAAATGAGGAAGAGCACGAAAGAAGAAATGATCGCGTTGGCTAGGGAAGGGAAGGGGGACAGAGGGGAACATAAGAGTACGCAGGCGCTACGAAGGGAGAAGAAAGATGCGGAGGGGAAGAGCACGACGAACAAGGAGAAAGCGCGGAAGAAGAATTTCATGATGACGCTTGGGAAGGCGAAGTTTAAACAGAAGAGGAGCTTGACGCAGACCAGGAGGGTTCTGAAGGGCCATATCGAGCGCAGCAAGAGGGGTGGGAAGAGGGGAAATGTCGGGATGTAGGATTAGGGATTGATCTAAGCCTTGCACATTCTTTTGCTACTTCTCGTGAATGGCCTTCTCGTATCAATCGGAAACTGGAAGCGCTGAGACATAATATTTCCGGCCTCACAATCTCCCTCCCCTTGTCCATATATCTCTCCTCCTTCCTCCCCATATACCAAATTGCTTGATGGTTTCGACGGCGGGGTTCGAGGACTGGGATGGCTGGGGATTTGGTAGGTAGACGTGCTATTTCAACTGGATGACGCCTCTGGAGGGGTGAATGCAAGTGGTGGGGCAATGGAGGGGGGGGATTGGAAGTCATGTGATGGATGGGTTACCTACCGGAGACATATGCGGGTAAGCTTAACTCTTGTGGGCCATGACCCCTATTAGGGGATGGCCTCCATAGGTGTGGTCGGTGGCCCACATGACCTGATCTTGATCGTGAAGCTCTCGGCCATTGATCGCCTCGTTGCCAGCGCAGTTGGTTTCGATAGCCCGAATGTACGGTGTAGACAGAATCAGTCCGTCGGGCTTGGCATCCGAGCATCAACCCGTCGGGATATCTCGGAGTCCCTGCGTATGGAGATGTATGGAGATGCATCGGACGCTTTTGGCAGATTCCCTTGGGATGTCGTCCCCCCCGACAAACTGTCATCATGGATACAGCCAACGACGGTGCGATGTCGGGTCATACAAAGACTCATACGCGTGTGGGGGTACACCGCCCGTCGTCGCCTCTCGGAGAGTCGGCGTGGCAGAAAAAAAAGAGAGGATTGAGGACATGCGGGTTGGATGCTGCGGGCGGATATATATAAGAATCACGTAGAATAAGAAATGCTATCCCTGGAGATGAGAAAGGCATTCTGGTTTTATTTTCGTATCCTTGGGCCCTGATGTTCCATCGGCAACCATGACGAGTCGTGTCTTCTTGGCCATTGCTGCAAAAGAGCATCCTGTGTGTGGCTCCATCAGCAGCAGCGCATGGCTGATCGATCAC